>LGRX02008423.1:0-46409 GCA_001247695.2 Cymbomonas tetramitiformis
AGGTGCGCTCTTAAGCGTCTGAGCCGGAAAGCCGGCCAGGTGCGCTCTTAAGCGTCTGAGCCGGAAAGCCGGCCAGGTGCGCTCTTAAGCGTCTGAGCCGGAAAGCCGGTCAGGTGCGCTCTTAAGCGTCTGAGCCGGAAAGCCGGTCAGGTGCGCTCTTAAGCGTCTGAGCCGGAAAGCCGGCCAGGTGCGCTTATAAGCGTCTGAGCCGGAAAGCCGGTCAGGTGCGCTTATAAGCGTCTGAGCCGGAAAGCCGGCCAGGTGCGCTCTGTGCCTGAGCCGGCCAGGCGCGCTCTAAGCGCCTGAGCCGGAAAGCCGGCCAGGTGCGCCTGCTCGCCTGAGCCGAAAGCCGGTCAGGTGCGCTCTTAAGTCGCCTGGAGCCGAAAGTCAGGCCAGGTGCGCTCTTGCTGCCTGAGAGCCGAAAGCCGTCAGGTGCGCTCTAGTGCTGTCTGAGCCGGAAAATGGCCAGGTGGCGCTCTGCCGCCTGAGCTGAAAGTCGGCCAGTATTTAAGGCCTGAGCCGGAAAGCCGGTCAGGTGCGCCTTAAGCCGCCTGAGCCGGAAAGCCGGCCAGGTGCGCTCTTAAGCTGCCTGAGGCCGAAAGCCGGTCAGGTGCGCCTGCCGCCTGAGCCGGAGCCGGTCAGGTGCGCTCTGCCTGAGTCGAAAGTCAGTCAGGTGCGCTTGGGCCGCCTGAGCCGGAGCCGGGTCAGGTGCGCTCTAAGCTGCCTGGTCGGGTCAGTGCGCTCTGAGCCGTCTTGAGCCGGTCAGGTGCGCTTTAAGCCGCCTGAGCCGGAAAGCCGGTCAGGCGCGCTCTAAGCTGCCTGGAGCCGAAAGCCGGCCAGGTGCGGCCTTGGCTGCCTGAGCCGGGAAAGCCGTCAGGTGCGCTAAGCCGGCCTGAGCCGAAAGCCGGTCAGGTGGGCGCTCTGCCGCCTGAGCCGGAAAGCCGGTCAGGTGCGCTCTTGCGCCTGAGCCGTCAGGTGCATCTTGCTGCCTTGAGCCGGTCAGGTGCGCTCTTAAGCGTCTGAGCCGGAAAGCCGGCCAGGTGCGCTCTTAAGCGTCTGAGCCGGAAAGCCGGCCAGGTGCGCTCTTAAGCGTCTGAGCCGGAAAGCCGGTCAGGTGCGCTCTTAAGCGTCTGAGCCGGAAAGCCGGTCAGGTGCGCTCTTAAGCGTCTGAGCCGGTCAGGTGCGCTCTTAAGCGTCTGAGCCGGAAAGCCGGCCAGGTGCGCTCTTAAGCGTCTGAGCCGGAAAGAAGTGGAGGAGGAGGCAAGTTGGGCGCCGCCGACGCAGGTGTGCGCAGCAGTGGAGAGCATGCACAACCATGAGCCCCCATATGCACACTTCGATCTGAAGCCGGCCAACGTGCTCATCTCGCACCACGGCAGGTGCATGGAACACCATTCTCATGACTACCCCACATTCGCGGCAGAAGTTTCAGACTTTGCACTTGCAATCCGATAACGACAGACTTTGGTTGTTGGGAGGGGATGATGTTGCACACTTGGGTCTATAGGATTTTGGTGGAAGCCGGCGAAGCAGATAACACGAGTGCTCCGACACCCCAGATAGCAGATGAGCGCGGATGGGAACCCTTGTGGGGAAGCGAGGTCGCTGCTGCAACCGGTATGCTCTTGCCAAGTGCGGGGAGACCAGACGGGGAGGATGGCGCACCAATAAAGTACTTGCTTTACTGACTGCGTGGATATTGGACCGAATTCAAAACTTTGACGCCTGCTGTATGTGGCGCCAAGTGGAATCAGCCATTGCTTACTGTGGCTAGTCTGTCGTATGGCCTGTGTCGCATGCTCAGCTTGTCACTCACCCTGACCCTCCCTGTCACTGAACAAGTTGAGCAACGATCTTTCTTCTGCGGAGCTCATTGCTCACCTGCCCCCTGCTTCCTGTGAATGCAGCACCGTCTAGCCGTTCCAGCAGCGAGGGCCATCTCGACGCCGTGGTGATGGACCTCGGCAGTGCGCGGCCGGCGCGAGTCAGAGTGTCCGACCGCACCACCGCCATGCGTGTGCAGGTAACGCATCGCTTTGTGAGCCACTCGCAAGCCGTGCCGCCACGTGTGCTCCGTGAACCTCACCTCTAGGCCTGCTCCTCCACCGCCTCCTGAAAGCCCCAAAGCGAGAGTGTTGCTGCCAGGCTCCTCGTGGGGGCTGGGATTCTAATGTGCGCACATCTGATTTCCCAAGCACCATCTCCGAATACGAGGTTGATCCTCCCATGTGCGTGCGGAGGCTGCCGATGGTGGGATGGACGGATGATGGTTGGCATCGGATGCGAGCTCCGCGCAGGAGGACGCAGAGCGCTTCGCCAGTGCTCCATACAGGTATATCGCCCAACCTCCCTTAGCATCCCCCCGGGCTTTTCCGAGAGTGCGCCGCAGTGAGCTCTCCGCTGGTGTTTAAAGGCAAAGTGCGCTGTGCTGAGAGGCGCTGCGCTCTCCACAATGCAGTTCGCGGCGTCATTTCTCGATCTGTGCCGCAACGTTGCGTATGCTGCTGGAGCTGACCTCTCTGTATTCTCCACGTGCCCTCTCTTCAGCGCACGGCGGCTGGCCAGCGGCCTTTTTAGTTATCGTAGCTCGGGCTAGTCGTCAGTAGCGCTCAGACAAGAAACTCGCTTTGCCAACTCCGTTGAAGGCCCCTGTGCGTGTAAAAGTGCATCAAACCTCGTGGCGAAGGAGAGAGTGATACTGCGTGAGCAGCTCAAGAATGTGAGGGCGAGTTCGATCGTCAGATCCCCAGCAGTGCCAAGCTGGCGTGGTGATGCAAAGCATCATGACGCACCCTTGCAGAAGCTCTTGTGCCGACGGAGGATGGTAAAACTCAACTGGTGGCGGCGGACGGAGCTGTGCCGCAGAGCCCCCGAGTTATGGGATGTCCGAACTCATTGCGACTTGGTGCAGCTCTGCCCATTCCATTCAGCCGCCCCCGTTCCTTTGGATGCCGCGGCCAGCCGGTTGTGATTGGCAGAGCCGGGCTCACCACGAGAGAGCGGTTGTGATTGGCAGAGCCGTGCTCACCATGAGAGAGCGATTCTGATTGGCAGAGCCGTGCTCACCATGAGAGAGTGATTGTGATTGGCAGAGCCGTGCTCACCATGAGAGAGCGATTGTGATTGGCAGAGCTGTGCTCACCATGAGAGAGCGATTGTGATTGGCAGAGCCGTGCTCACCATGAGAGAGCGATTGGACGCAGCTATGCGCCTTGCAAGTTGCATGTACAAGGTTGCGAGTGTGATGGGGGAAGGGTCTTTGCGCATGACAGGATGAACGGGTGGATGTGTGGTCACTGGGCTGCATGCTGTATACCATGATGTGCCACGAGTCCCCATTCGAGCGCGCGCTGAACCATGCCGGGTAATCATCTGGTCCCCCTGCTTTGGCACGCACTTCCATCTGAGCGAGGCCTGCAACTACCGGGGTTGTCACTGACCCCTCCAAGCCAGGTCCCTTGGCTGCAACTACCCGGGCTGTCACTGACCCCTCCAAGCCAGGTCCCTTGGCTGCAACTACCCGGGCTGTCACTGACCCCTCCAAGTCAGGTTCCTTGGCTGCAACTACCCGGGCTGTCACTGACCCCTCCAAGTCTGGTCCCTTGGCTGCAACTACCCGTGCTATCACTGACCTTCCCCCACAACCACCCCACCCGACATCTGCCCAAACGCCTCTGCAAGAGCGCGTGGCCTTCCCGTGCTCGGACACGCCGCGCCCGCTCGCGCATCTATGTTGAAGTTCTGCTCTTAAGCGCCCTCCAAGGAGCGGGTGCCCGTGCCAGGCCCGCAGGGGGTGCCTGAGGGGAGGGCATTCCCAGAACCGCCGAGTCTCCCCGCGGCCTCCGCTAGACGTTGCATGAGATGTCGAGCCTTAAATCTCCAGTTTACTCTGAAATTTTCATGTCTTCAAAGAATGCTTCCCCTCAAACGTTGCTATCACACAGCATGTAAGAAGAAAGCTGTTTTTAATGAAATGCTATGCAGTGTGCCTGATGGCAATGAGATGTGAAGAGCAAACGAAATAATTGTTCCAATCGTCTTCATTGGTTACAGGACGACCGCGCTCCTCATTTGATACACTCGGGCGGCATTGAAGCGATGCTAGTGGCTGTTTAGCACAATCCCTATCTCTCAAAAAAAAAAACCATTCCTCCCCATTGCATTTCATACACGTGTGCCGCACACGCGGTCTATGCTGCTCGGTGTGAGCTTGCCAACACTGTTCAGAGCCAACAAACAGCGGCCACGCCTGCGGCTTATCCAAACCTAAACCGCCAAAATCATAGAACGAAGAAAATCTCTTTTTGGAATGTCTTTACTAGGCTGATTCACAGCTTCACATGCTTTTTAGGTTGATGCACAGCTTCTAAGGCAAAATGTTTAGAGTCTTCTGGGTTGGGTGGGTAGGGAAGGCAAAAGAACAGAGCTGCGGATTCCCGTTGTCGCAACTCCTAAATATTGTCGTGTGTAAAGCCTTCAGATCTAACTCAGCTGCTGATTTGATCTAACAGCTCAGGAAACCCTGATTGATCTACCGGCACAGAAACCTCTGAACTTCCGCAGGCTCCAATTTAACCATTTCTTTTGCTCTTCACATCTCATTGTCATGTAACAGAGATCACCAGGCACGCTGCGCTGTGCCAGGCTGCCGCTGCTGCTGCTGCCGCCATCTCGGAGTGGTCCACCCGAAGTACCTCTCCATGTGCTCGTCGGGAACAGCTGCCGGGTCAATGTAGGAGTGGACGGCAGAGGACAGCTGAGACCAGCCGCCCAGGAAGCAGCACTTCTCAAGCGCCGCGCCCACAGCCCTGGCACAGGTACAAGCCACCTTGCGGGTGCTGTGGCCAGAGAACTGCCCACCTTACGGAGGGACACACCCCTGCTTCCCCAATGCCAACTGCACCCAGCGATTAGCTTGCGCCGACTGGAGCTTCCCTTGCTCCCACGGCAGCCTCCAGTAGTTGCCCTGCACCTCCGAGCCCGTCACTGGGCGCTGCCCCCAACAGGCATCCCGCACCTGCTGCCAGTGCTGCAGGAGCTGCACAAGCCCCGCCACCCCCGCTGCGGGGATGGTGAGCCTCCTCCTGAGGCGCACGTGCCCCCAGACTTTCTCCTTGTGGAGAACCACGGAGATGTCATCACCTGTGATGCTGATGTGCTCCCTGCGCATGGAGACGCCCGTCTCCGGCCGGCCGAAGGTGACAAAGGCAAACACCACGTAGGTGCACGCCCTGAGCAGCTCCGCAGCTGCCCGGCCCACCGGCTCCAGCCCCAGCTTTTGCTCCTGCACCGCCGAGACATGTCTGGCAGGCAGCCAGGTCCGCACCGTCTGCTCCTCACCCGCGGCTTCAGCCGCCTACACCTGGAGGCGGGACATGCCCTTCACCGCTCTGGAGACCGCCCGGCCCTTGGCAGGCCCGGGGAACCCCATGTCCTTGTGGTAGTTGTTGATGGCGGACAGGTAAGGCTGCATGTTGGACGCCTGCACCGTGCCCTTGTAGAGCATGTGGGCAATGTACAACCTCACCGTGGCCCTCGTTGCCGGAAGCCACTGCCTGCCCTCCGCCTCACAGAACGCCATGAAGGCCCGAGCCTTCGGCCGGTAGTTGCCCACCGTCTTGTCGCCCAATGCTGCCCCCTGCATCTGCACTGCCAGCTCAGTGAGGGAGCTGTCTCCCAGCTCCCCTCTCAAGCGCTCTTGAAGCGCCGCATCCCAGCCAGCCACCTCCTGCACCGCTGCCGGGAGCACCTCATACCTCTCTTTGCTCATGTCCAGGTCCTCCTTGTCACCATCCTCGTAAGCAATGTGGGTTAGGCCGTCCGACCCCGTGTCACCCACGGTGCCGGTGTACCAGGCATCATCCTAGGGCCAGTACACCTTCACCTTGCAGCCACTTGCCAGCTCCGCCTGCGGAGCCTGCCCGGCCGCGCCCGCCTCCCATCTTGCAGGTAATGGCTCACCGGGAGCCGGAGATGCGGAACATGATGCCGTCCCAGCTTGAGGCCCCGAGCAGCTCGGACCCTCCCGGCCGGCTGGGAGTAAAGAGGTCCCTGCTCCGGGGCAGGATCACCACTTCGTCGGCCATGGCCTCCAGCTGCTGGAACCACATCTGCCCCGGCCAGTAGGGCGCCACCACCGTAGCGGGGCACCTCTCCTCCCGCAGCTTGTGCGCCACCTCGTCGAGGAGGGACAAGGGGGGGTTGACCCAATTGACCTCTCCTAGCCAGGAAAAGGCCAAAGAGTCCACGCCCTCGCACCCCGGGTCGTGCCACTGTGCGTAGTAGCGCGGCAGCTGGGCGGAGAGCTCTGAGGCGAAGCGTACCCTAACGTAAACCCTAAACCCTAAAACACCGGAGCCGGTGCCATTCCCGCTCCGCCCACTGAAACCACCCGCGGTTCAGCCGCCAATCGTCCAGGTCCCGGTCCCGAGACAAGCGGTCGGCCCACTCGTTTACCTCGCTTCCGATGTACCTCGCCTGGAGCTCGATGTCATTTAAGTCCAGCAGGATCCACAGGCGCCGCATCCGCCGCATCAGCTCCAGGTTGCGCGACGTGAAGTGCGAGAGCATGGCCACCACCGCCTGGTTGTCGCAGTAGAGGCGCACCACCTTGCCGGTGAGCTCTCTCACGAAGGATTGCACCGTTTTGTACACGGCCTCCAGCTCCAGGTGCGTGATGTGCAGATGCCGTAGTTCATCTGACCAGAATCCTCTCGCCGCGTGCTCGAGGTTCAGCACCCCGCCCCATGCGAACAGAGACGCGTCGGTGTGCACCTTCGCTCTCGTGGGGTTGCGCCAGATCTTGCGACCGTTCCACCGGCTCTGAGCCGGCAGCCTAAGCCACCACTCGATGTCGCTCCACGCCTGCCGTGTGAGCTTCACCTTCGCGCCCCATCCCCGCCTCGTGGAGAGCACGAAGTGAAGCTCCCTGAGATACAGTCTCGCCGGAGGACTGCCAGATACACAGACTGGCGGAGCCCCGTGAATGCTGCCAGCTTCCGATCTGGGAGCCACCTCCGCTGTCGCGACGCCTCGCTGAGAAGCGCCTTGGACTGCAGGTGAATCTTCTGCAGCTTCGCCGATGTCACGCGGAACTGTCCCGCCTTGAGGTCCACCTCGAGCCCGAGGTGCTCCACCAGCTGCGTCGGCTCTCATTGCCCCTTCTTCTCGTTGCGCGACAACCCGAGTCTCACCAAGACCCGAGATGTCAACTCGCGCGCACCAAGCGCCTCGTTCCTGCTGCTTAGCAGCAGCAAGAAGTTGTCCATGTAAGGGAGCACCCACGCCCCCTGTTGATGCTCCTGGCAGCCGCATCGTCCATCGCTCGTCTGCGAACTGCCCAACTCCGCCGCACCTTGCTTCCGCTTTGCGGCTTCCGCACCTCTTGCCGATCCTCCGCGGATCTCAGAGAGCGCAGGCACTCCACGAGCACCTTCATGACCTTGACGAATATTCGAGGCGAGTCGTTCCAGCCGAAGGGAAGGGCGCTGCTCTGGAATAGCTCCCCCCGCACGTCGAAGTGCATGTACTCCTGGAAGGCGGGGTTGATCCCCACGACGTGGTATCCGTCCTGGAGGTCGAAGCTGATGCACCAATCGTTCGGCTTGGCGAGCCGTCGCAGCTTCTTGAGCGTCTCCATCTTGCAGCGCACTTGACACAGTGCGCGTTCAACCAGCGGAAGTCCATCACTAGACGCCACTTGTTCGTCCCCGGCTTCGGCACCAAGAACACTCGGGATACATGTCGTCGCCTCCTCGCTCGTACCCATGCGCCCGTCTTGAGACACCGCTCGGTCTCTGCGGCCATCCACTCCAGTTGCGGAGGGGTGGCGTCGCCCAACGACACTCCGTGATCGAAAGGCAAAGGCGCCTTGTCGACCCAGCGCATCCTTGCCCCTTTGTTGATCCACTGCATGACCTCGGAATTCGAGCTAGCTGCGCACCATGCCCCCCTTCTGCTCCGCACCCTTTCCTGCTCTTTCCGTTGGACGCCCCGAGGGGCGGAAGGCGTCCAACATTTCCGTGATCGGAAAGTTAGGTCTGGGCTTGGGCGCCTCGCCCAAGCCCTGACCCTTTACCTCCCTTGCCGCTGCCGCGGCCACCTTCACCTTTTCCAGCACCACCGCCCGCTGCGCCTTTGCCTTTGCCTCCTTGACGGTCACGAAAAGTCGAAACTTTGGCGCTGGCCTTGGCGTGCGTGTTCATCACGGCCTTCGCCTTCGTGGTGTCGAACTCCTTCAACCACTTCGTGAGCACTGAGTCGCTCACCAGCCCGTCGCTGCCTGCGTACACCTTCTCCTCGATGAAGGCCAACTTCGCCCGCAACGCCTCAGCTCCGCCGTGCGAGGTTGCGTCAGACTCCATGCTCGCTCTGAGCTGCAACATGGTATATCTGTTGCTCAGGAGCGAAAAAACACCCTTAACACCTAAATGACGAATTCGTTTTGAGCACTATAGCATCAGTACGAGCGTGGAAACTGCCATAGCTTCTACGTCGGTAGGCTATTTGACATGTATGAAGTATTGATGTCCATATTTGAGACTTAGGCAAGGTCCCTCAACTATGCGAAGGCCCTTAACCTCGATATATCGAGCAAGAAACTTACTGGAAAGTGCAGGGGTGGCCTACTGGTAGACGATAAAAGTATGCCCCATGAAGGTTGCTCTAAAGGCCTCAAATAAAGTACATACTAGTTTTTTTCCATTAGCATACAACATGATAAGTCTTCGCCCACTCATAACAGGAAGCCAATAGTGGTGCCAAGCTCATGGCGCATGATCGCGAATGCCCCTAGGAATGGGTTCAGCCGGATTTCCTTAAGTGTGGGGAATGTGGATCACATATATTGAGGTATGCACACACGGCGTGAGTGATAACATGGTGCCATGGCATCCGCATGATTCCATTGTACAAGGTGGGCGAAGAATCGTAGCAAATGGATGTTTAGAACTCGAGTTATCGCCGGAAACGTGAAAACCACGAACCTGGAAAACAGCATCAGTACCAGCAGTATATCGATTCGTCATTTAGGTGTTAAACGTGTTGTGAGTTGCGAAAACACGCTCACTCAACTCCTCCACCGTTGGAGGATCTTTGTCGTCTTGACACCAGTCCAAGGTCGTCTCGGAAAACGCGATCGCATCGTGCATGTACGAAAGCGCAGGGGCAAGCACAACTGCTCGTAATGCATGGACGAGTTGGTGCGTTTGGAGAGGGCGTCGTAGGTCTTGTCGTTGTACAGGTTGTACATGTGCGGCATATCGGTCTCCAGTGTCGCAGGTCTCGTTGGGAACGGATTCCCTTCCACGTGTGGGACATATGGGAGTTTTTTCAATGACTCCAACTCCGCGTCACCGCTCTGAGCGGAACCCCCAGCCTGCGAAACGGCTTTCGCTGCCGTCTCCTCCGCGACTTCAACTCTCGCTGCGAGAGTCTCCATCTGCTTCATCATGAGTTGCATCATTGCGCTCTGTTGCTCCAACAGAACTTCCATTCCGGACTTTGCCGCCGGTTGTTCAGCCGCGCCAGAATTGTTCTCCGACGCGCTTTGCTCACCGCCTTGATCGCTCATTGCCGTAAGTCGTCAAGGGTTTAGACTTCCACAGTAACGTTAAAATGTGGGGTAACAATTTGCAGTGTGCCGCACTAAGATTTTTTCCGCGAGGAAAATTTCTTGTGAAGTTCTTTTGCGAAGGCAAAAGAACAGAGCTGCGGATTCCCATTGTCAGAACTCCTAAATATTGTCATGTGTAAAGCCTTCAGATCTAACTTAGCTGCTGATTTGATCTAACAGTTCAGGCAACCCTGATCGATCTACCGGCATAAAAACCTCTAAAATTCCGCAGGCTCCAATTTAACCAGAATAGCAGAGCTTGTCAAAATCGGACGATTGGTCAATTTGACTTGGATGAGCTCGTAGGTGAAAGCACACAAACATACAGTAAAATGACGATCTGGCAACCGCGCAAGCATGCAGAAGTGTTGGCCTACAGGTGGCAATCTGCCGGGCATTGGACATCGGGGGCAGATACTAGCACCACATGAGCCCAAAGGAACAGGGAAATGGGGTTGTGGGCGCAGGGGTAGCCTTGCATTGGCAGTAATGAGTGGCCGTGTGGAGTGGCCACGTGATGGCGCACCGATTCTGTTGAGTATGAAGAATTTAGTTACATACATGCTGGTGTTGGACCCTGCTTTGAGGTGACATACCTATCCACACGCCAGCGTCACATCCACGATAACATACACGCACATTCCACGGAGCGTTTAAAGCAAATCGCTGTTTTTAAGTCAAGAGACAGGGCACGGTTTACGTTTGCGAGTGTTGAGTGAAGACAACTCGAGGGGCGGGTTGGACTTTGTGGTTGTGAGGTTTGTGTGAAAGCTGATCGGGACTAGTCAAACACCAGTATCATTCTTCGCATATTCGCATTGAAA
Organism: Cymbomonas tetramitiformis; assembly: GCA_001247695.2. Taxonomy (NCBI): domain Eukaryota; kingdom Viridiplantae; phylum Chlorophyta; class Pyramimonadophyceae; order Pyramimonadales; family Pyramimonadaceae; genus Cymbomonas; species Cymbomonas tetramitiformis. The sequence goes on from LGRX02008423.1 coordinate 10,438, forward strand.
TCAAATGACTGAACGTTGTGCAAGCAATCTGTTAAAGATTTTCAAGAGGTGGTTGGTTTGGGAATGTGTTGCTCAAAATAGGCCGACGATATGTGAGGTTCGTGAGCGTATCCGCCACATAAGACAACAGATTAAAAGCTAGATAAGTCGTTTCAAGCTACCCACTTTGCCAACGCCAACTCCGTTGCCAGTTACAAAGATATCTGTGTGAATTATTTTGTATGTTGGTTGAGTGATTATAGGGAAGCATATCTCCACACGTATCCTGCATAGGGTGTTGCCAATCAGTGTGGTATGACATATGTCATACATGTGGTCTCCCATATGAGTGGGAATCTTTTGAAGTGAGCAAACAGGAAGATTGTAAAGGTATGACACACCAATGATTCATGGGGCACCTTTTAGTATATGGAGACTCGTAAAATAAAATAAAATAAAGACATCATTCAACTGGTGTGGGCTGGATTCTAAAGGGAGCCTTTCCCTTTCCACCCCCACCGCTATTAAGTTTCGATGTGTACTGCACTGTCATACAAAGCGGGGAACCCGGTCTGCACTCGGTCGGCTTAACCCCCTACTGAAGCCCACGGCAAGGGCTAGACAGAGGTCTGAGCCGCGATCTCTAGGCAGGATTAGTTTTGAAGCGGTCAGTGTTCTTTATACAGCAGGGGCCTAGGCAAACATATCAACACTTGCAAGCGGTGGTCTTGGGTGATGTGGGATCCTAAGCAGTCCTCGTATCATTGATCGGGTTCTCAGGATTATGGGTAAGCCGTCTCCCGCGGTCCCACGGGTCCTCTGGATCCTCTCACCGCAAATACAGCACAGATTCCGCCGCTGAAAAAAACCTTCTCAGGAAAAAGCGGCTATTGGAGTGCTGGCACCAAATTGTCCTAGGATTAACAAAGCTTGAAGTCTCACAAACGACATATCGTCTCTGACTTCAGTTACGAGAAGGAGTTGCCCCACCCAATTAAGCAGTCGCCTGATCAGTGGATCGAGTTAAGTGGACTCGTCGCGATGCCCTTTCCACAGCAAATAAGGTGTCTGATAAAAGTATCTCTACTGCGGCAAAATTATCGGTCGTGGACTGTGAACATGGATCGCCCCTCAGGGCTAAGTGACGTCGAACGCTGCAGGGATCCCGTCACGTGCTTCTCCACAGCAGGCACTGACTCTGAGCGTTTACTGTGTACTTCTTTTTTCCATGTAAACGATTTTCTTGCCTTGTGCTGCCCTCACCAGTGCTGCCCTTCGCTCTTTTCCTTCCTGTGGACAAAGGTCCTAAGGCCACAAAGGATGAAGTGGCGGCTGGTGTCACTGGTTCCGGTTCTCCTGTTTCTGTTGGAGATGCGCAAGCCTCTACCAATATATCTGAGCTCTGTTTCTTCGAGGGTTTCGTCACGCAAGATGTTGGAACGTCTGTTGGCTCAGTGTCTCTTTTATCAGACGGTTTGACTCTGCGTGATTCTCGAAGATTTTTGCGCCTCGGCGTTCTCGCACTAGGGCCCTTTCTATCCATGGCTCCCTGATGCGTTGCGCACTCAGACTCCTGACTTTCCTGTTTCGAGATCAAGGCGCGTTTTGCTGTGGTCACTGTGGCTCGCGCCTTGGTATCCAACAGCTGAACAGCTTCGAGCAGATTTCTTGTGACAACCTGTGAGTCAGTGAGCTGAGAAAGGGATTGCGAGCCAGCTGCCTCCTGCGAAAGCGCGGTAAAGTTCCCTTTTGCCAGACTCAACGTGCGTAATGTTGTTGAGGCACAACTCATAACCTGTCGTAGGTGGATTTCCACGCTCACAAGAAGCGGATCAGGCGGCTGTTTTTTGCGACCGGATTTTGCCATTCTGAGCCTCTACTCGTCTCGAAACGCGTGTTAAAATGTTCCTCCGAAATACAATAATAATACCATATATGTGAAAATTAAACCACTCAGTATATCATAAAATTTATCGCAATAAAATTACTATACAGTCGGTGGTGAAATTTCCGGGAGAGGTGCACGCGTCAACGGGTCGGCGGAAAGTGGAGACTCATAAACAATTTAAAGATCAATTACTGTGTGTTTATCAAAAGTGAAATCGTGTGAAGGGGATCGTGGTAGATGACAAACGCATATTTTGTGGGACACGTCCCCACACGCCCTGCCGTGGCTTGCCATCGAGGATATGTTTGATATCTCCAATATCTGATATTTCAGTGGCATCGGTCGTATCAATCAATAATTTCCTCCTAGATATTGGAATAATCATATCAGGTGACTGGCATCATTCAGTGCGGTATTCAGTGAAGAATTATCGTGCACTCGGACATTGGGAGGCGGCATCACGATATGTCAATGGTGAACATGATGGGGCATGGTCGTGTATACATATGTTGTAAATGGCTCGAGTAGGGTGCATTGGCCGTTTTTCTGCTTCAGCACCAATACTTGCACGTGGTTTTTGAAAAGTAGCGGTTTTGGCTGGTGTTAAATGTGCGACGTTGCCTAGTGTGTAGGATTTAGGGTTATTCGCGAATTTCGACACCGAGTACAATGCCGATACATGATCAAGAAACCCGCACCGTTATGGATGGGGGACACTAGTGATTTGTTTGGCTAGGGCGACGTAGGTCGACGTCGGCCGACGGGCATGTCATGTCAGGCAATGTCACGCTCCAACTTTTCCGAGTTTTCTAATCAGCTGCGGCTACATAGCCCAGCTTGCATGACACATATGACACATATGTGAATGGAACCCGGCCGGTGCACTGCGTGTGGAATTACAAAAAATAATAATACGAAAAATCCAAATGTGACACAAACCAAGGACTCCCGTCAGACAGGAATCAGGGTCCCTCGACCCGACTGCCGACCCCAGCCTTCTGCATGCGGGCACATGCCCCTCGTGCCAACAAAGGACTGAGGCCCGCAAATACTATCATTACCCTAAAGAGTACAGACTATGGACCTAAAATGCTATGCTAGGGCTGAAACCCTCAAAAAGCATAATTACCCGCTCCAGCACAGAGTCAGGCACGACAGCAATAACAAAGCCATCACCTAGCAAAGCCTACTGAACAGTGCCTAGATGAGAAGCAGCATGAGGCAGCTTCGCAGCCCCCCATCGAAGGATAACTGTAGCTACCTCTCATCACAGCGGTCGGCACTGAACAGGCACAGGTCCTAGTCTCCTCTACCTACACTCTAATGAGCCGACTGCCCCTCTGCGGGCCGGATCTGCACGGCCTCCAGCTCAGAGCCCAGCTGCTCCAGGTCCTCCAAGTCCTGCAGCTCCTGCACTGAAAGCGGCCTCTCCTCATCCGTACCTGAAGCACAAGGGAGGGCGGGTGGGAAAGTCCACACAATCACAATAACACGGCAAGAGGCCGGCACAGTCCGTAGCTGGCCTCTTAAGGCCTCCGACTGATCAGAAAACCTCAGTTTTCAGATCTGCTCCGTATGACAGTCATACTACCTGTCATACTACACTGATCAGAAAACCATCAGTTTTCTAATCAGCTGCGGCTACATAGCCCAGCTTGCATGACACATATGACACATATGTGAATGGAACCCGGCCGGTGCAAGCACACAAAGATCACCACAAAGCAGTGCACGTACAATGCATGGCAGCAAACAAGCAATCAGGCAAGAAAGGCCGCCTACTCTGCTGAGCATGGGGCATGCTTCTGGACACCGCCAGCCTGCGGTTGAGGTTGGTAGCCTTGTAGGTGGCCGCAGCCGCCGACGAGCTCCAGCCACCGTACTGATTGAACTCGAAATCAGTAACCTGGTCAGCCGCAGCCACCGCCGTGGCCCCACCAGACCGCAGGGACTGGGTCCCATACAGCTCCCTCAGAGCATCGGGGTCCAGCCCAGAGGCCTCACCAAGCATCCTGAACAGGTACCTCCTCAGCTGAGGATAATCCAGCCTCTTCCCCGTCAGGCAGTCAGCCGACGGGTCCCGCTGAAACCGCCTGCCATCAATCTGCTGAAACAGGGCTCATCGGGCTGCACTCCCCGTGCAATCTGAGTGTCAACCCACCTCTGACTGACCTCCACTGGGCACAAAGGCTGCCCCTCCGCCGCCCGGGCAACCTCCACCAGCTGACCATACCTGTACTTGTCCGTCTTCCGCTTCTCCAGGAAGGTGGTCATGTGGGTCTCACAGAACTTCATATCCCGCAGTCTCACCTTCTCCGCACAGTCATACCGCCAGAAGCCTGTCCACATGTCCAAACCCAGTGTAGCAAACATCTGCCGAGTGACCCCTCCCAGCATCAACCAGCAACGAGCACCACTCTGCACGAATGCAAACTCCAGCGGCTCCTTCCTGTTGAGCCGCCTGTCCCCCAGCCTCCTGTGAGCTGCCTCCCGTACCGCGGCCACCAGCCGATGAGAAGTGGGGTTCCGGTCCGCCGGGACCAGAGCCAAGTCATGAGCAGTGAAGACCATAGCCGAAGCGGTCTTCACCACAGAGAACGTCCTGGCCGCATTGGCTATGTACTGCAAGTACATAGCCACCGTGACCGGGTCGGCAGGAACAGGCACCCTGGGCGGGTCACGGTCCTGACAGAAGGCCTGGTACCGCACGAACACCCGAGAGTAGCCCCGCATGGTGCTAGCCTCACGGGTGCCAGACACCGCCAACAGCATGTCTGCCCGCAGCTGCATCTCCAGCGGGTCCGTCACGGAGAACTGCAGCCCAGCCCACTGCTCCCCAGTGCCTACGATGCCTGCATGAAAGGCAGCCCCCATCTCATACCCCTACCCCAGTCACAAGCCCTGCAACCTCCCAAGGTACAGTGGGGACCGGGGCCTGCAGGCTCCCTCTCATCGAAGGAGACCCGTAAGAGGAGGACCCGAAAATCCGGCAGGCCCACCCCCCCCTCATTGGCCCTTCCGAGGCCAGGGAGGAAGGTGTCCGCAGAGGGCTGGAGCTCCGTCCACTGCACCACACAGTCCGCTAAGTGAACCCCGTCGGGACACAGCAAGACCCACCACGGCTGGAAAGTCCAGACCGGGGCCACAATGGAGGCCGCAGCCCTCTCAGCCTGCAGAAACAGCAGGAGCCTCCCGATCATCCGAAAAGGCGGGTTGCACCAGTTGACGTGCTCCCGCCAGTCCGTCTGACTGAAGGTGTCAACCCCAGACGTACCTGGACAGTGCCAAGCACTGTTGAAAGACGGGGCACCTGCACTGTCAAAAACAAGACAATTCTTATCAGTTGCAAACCTGTCCCGGGTGTGCTTCCACCCCCCGGCAATCCACGGGTCAGCCCACCGAAAGATTGCCGGGTTGACCATCCAGTCATCATGGTCTCTGATCTTGGAGAGGGCATCAGCCCGGGTCTCAAACTCCCTGGGCATCCAAAGGGAGGACAAAACCACCCCGTGGTCAGCACAGAAATCATGCACCGCTAAAGCCAGCTCCTGGAGCTCCTGATGCCTACTGCCAGACTCAATGACAAAATGCACAGCCTGGTTGTCACAAATGACAAGCACCCTCTTCCCTCTCAGCCTGCCAGCCACATCAAATGCCCGGAGAGAGTCAAAAATGCCCCTGAGCTCCCTGAGAGTGGATGACTTCAGTCTGTCTGACATGGTCAGATAACTGTGGCCAAGCAGCTCAGGTCCCCCAAAGGACTGCTCCAGCCAGGAGCCCCATGCCACCTCAGAGGTGTCCGCATGGACTGTCTCCAGCTGGAGCCCCGCCCCCCTGGGCTCCCAAATGCCTCTCTGGTGCCTACGAAAGCCGTCTGTCAGCCAAAACTCAAGCTCTGCCCGGAGAGCATCAGTACCCGGGACGTGAGAAGCCCACGAGCCCCAAGTCAGGGTGTCAGCTATGAGTACCGCAGCCGCCCTAGCATACAGTCTGGTGACACCCCCTAGCACAAACCACTGAGCATTGACCAAGCCTGCAAACTTGGCTACAAGCCTCAGAGGCAGCCTATGAAACAGCCTCAACAAGTCTGACACACAAGCACGGATCTTGTTCAGAGCCTTCTCAGGCACGAACAAGACCCCCCCCTCCAGGTCTATGCCTATGCCAATATGCACAAGGGCACGTGTGAAAAACAGCTGAGACTTAAGCTCAGACACGAGCCAGCCCGCCTCCCGCACGTCCCGCATAATACGGGACAGTACAGCCAAAGCCGAGGGGTCCGTGAGAGTGGGAGCCCTCACAGCAAAAGCAAAATCGTCCACGTAGGGGTGCACACGGAATCCGAGACCCCGCCACTTACCTACGAGCTCCTTGTTAATCTTCGTAAACACCCAGCAAGCTGGGGCTAGACCAAAAGGCAGCACACAAAACTCAAAGAATCTACCCTGCCACTCAACAGCAACATAGGTACGAGACATCTCGTGAAGGTCAACGTGGTAGTACCCCGACTTATAGTCGAAGTAAAACAACCCATCATCCTTCCTAAGCAGGTCTACAAAAGGCTGGAGGTGCTCATACTTGAACTTAGGAAAGATTAAGAAAGCATTGAGCCACTTACCGTTGAAGATCAGCCGTAATTTGTCCCGAGAGTCGTCCACCATTAAAGGTAGGACAACCCGCGGCTTCCTCGAGACTTCTCTCAAGGCGCCCATAAGCACACACTCCTGCACAGCCTCAGTGACGAAGGCAGTATGCCTAACAGCAGACACGTGATTAGGCAGGTGCACTCGAGGCGGAACCCTGCCATCCTTAAACTTCAAGTTAAAACCGTTCTCAATCCAAGACATAACGTACGAAGAGCGCACGAAGGTCCGCCAAAAAGAAGCTCGTTCCCTAAGTCTACCCGCAACGCGGGGCACAGGAACGTCCTGCTCACACAAGGGTACGGCCTCGCCAATCTCTTCCTCAGACAATTCAAGACCTGAAACACAAGGAAAACAACAGCCCGCGGGCCAAAAGTTCATTACAATTTAGGGTTTCGTCCCCAAAAGTTACATTAAGGTTGGGCATTCCACCTCAACCGCAAAGCATTCCGCTAAGCTCATTGTTTTAGCCATCGTGGCTTTACATTCTCACAATTTAACGGTCCGTGCCTCTGCCACGGCCTCTGCCGGCTGGGCGCGGCTGCGAGCATTGGTTTTGGTGGTGCCCCCACTCGTTACAATTCCAGCATTGGAGCTGGCTGCCACGTCCTGCCTGAACAGGCGGCGGTGGCGGAGGCGCTCCAGGAGCAGTTGGACGAGACGCAGCGAAGGCACCCCTGCCTAGGCCCTTAGGTCGCCCCTTGGCAGCCGCAGCTTGCGCGGCGTGAAGCTTCTCAGCTTTTACTTCCTTTTCAGCTTTTCGCATAAGCTTTTCATCTTCCTCATCCTCAGCGTACGACTTTCGTTCTAATCTTCCAGCCAACCTCAGGGCCCTTGCCCGAAACCAACGCCAAGATTTTTGCGCGTGCCTTGGCGCGTGTGATTCCTTTTTCCGCAGTCTCTGACAAGAATTCCAAGGCAAGAGTGACGGTTTCAGGTAGCTCCACACCTTCCAATTCCTTCTTGGCATCATCAAGCGCTAATTGCGACGCCGAGTGTGCCACGAAGTGGTGCTGGGTCTCTAAGAATTGCTTGCGGAGGCCCTTGTCTTTGCCATCATCGTTGCGAGTCAACTCTAGGCGATCGGACCCTGGAAGCTGAGTGAGGTCAACTGCTGCCTCCCACGGACGCTTACGGTCACCAGAAGCTACTTGCGACAGTCCCTTGAGCTCAGCAAGGCGCGCTGTCGCCCTTTCCATCTGTCGCATCAACTTCAGTTGTGGTTGCGTAAGGTCCTCTCCATCCTGGAACGCAGCAAAAGCGGTCGCGTACGCCGGCTGTGCGTGCAACGATCATCAATACGTCTCTGACACAAAATCGGATCGGTGAACCACTCCATAATCAATATACGAATACTACTGAAAGTATATGCGCACTGAAAAACTTACGGTGTTAAGGAACTGTAAAAACGGACACAGAATGTAAAAACGGACACCAAACTGCAAAAACAGTCTCAGTCGATGAAAGTCCACACAATCACAGTAACACGGCAAGAGGCCGTCACAGTCCGTAGCTGGCCTCTTAAGGCCTCCGACTGATCAGAAAACCTCAGTTTTCAGATCTGCTCCGTATGACAATCATACTGCCTGTCATACTACACTGATCAGAAAACCATCAGTTTTTGGAGTCGGCGAGTTATAGAAGGCCTGACATCGCGTGACATCAAGCATCTTTCGTCGACTTTCGGTCAGATCTTGCTCTGTGCATCCTTCGATCTAATGGAGGCCTGATTTTTTTGACGGCTTTCGAGAGAGACGACTCTCTGCCGACTAAATCTACGTGCCACGTCGGAGAAACTACTCTCGCCTTTTCTGTTTTTCAGCCTGATGTTGCGTCCCAGGCACCGCTTTCAAAGAAATAACTTGATATTTCTGCTACGGTGAGCCTATGATTATGATATTATTCCGAAGTTATAAGACCTATAACTTTGTAATGATACTTTTCATTGTGTTTTCCGTAGTGAACTTTTTTATTGGACATGATGAGCGCGTGCGTAAAGATCCCCGCACGTTTTCATCACTGTACCGCTATAAACGGGACAATTGGAACAAACGTTTTGCAGTCTCAAACTTATGAGTGTTCGAACAACGTGCAACTCTCTCCAACACTTTATAAGTATGTAATGAAGTTAGTTTCAATCGCTGTCTTGAGCATCCGCAGAAACGCGGATGCCCAAAACGCGTTTGAAGTCCGCAATGCGAACCCCCTTCGCGGCTTGCTCACATCCGCGAATACGGATGGAATAACGCCAAACGCGCTATCACGCAACGTTAACTTAAGTTAACTTTGCGTGAAAACTTGGCGGAGACTCATCTCTGTACAATCATCTCGCTACGCAATCGTTTAGTACCGCAAGGGTACTCACTCCCGGCGAGCATCCTAAAACGCGAAGTACGGCTTCTTTCGCTACGTTTCGAGTGTCAAACGACGCACATATATCATAGTGAATACATGTTTAAAATGTTGTGATACATGTTGCGAAATTTGCAAAGTAATTGCCAAAATTCATGTGCGGACAGCAGCCCGACGCATGTTTCAAAGGGTCCTTCCGGGTCAACGCTCAACGGTGGGATAGTAGGCTTACCACACCGGTCAGATGAAAAATCGCACGGTCTTTCCGATTTCTGATGTGGAGGAATATTTCCTACGATTGGGAATCTACGTCATGTCGGGGAGGGCTTAATGGAAAAAGTTCATTCTATAAACTGGTGACAGTCGTTGAGTCGGCCGACGCACCGTGACGTGACGTGACACCAATCCATAGAATCGGACTTACTCACCTTACCTTACTTTAAACAAACAAAAATCGAATCTCAACGGGTGACACGAAGAAATGTCTGATCTGACGATCGCCAAACGATAACCGCGATGACACCGCCAGGTCCGCCAGGTCCGGTCCGCCTCAGTTTGTACAGTATTATTCTAATTCTTTCACAGCAGCAGCACTGCATGAGAATGACCCGCACCCATCTCGATCTGTGCGGCAGCAGCATCCGGCATCGGCATCGGCATCTGTCTAACCACGACGCGGCCTGCACTCGATACTGTACGAGGAATTTATTTTCGTGAGCTATCCCAGAGAACCGTCACTGATGTGGATTTGGCATGTGCCACGAGGTCATTGCAGTTATCATGAGATATATCCTCGGCAGCTTTGAAACCTAAAGATTTGATTCGTCTGCGACTGTTGAAGAGAATCTTGAACATGACATGGGTATCTTTTACATGAGCATGATGTGATGACAATCTTCCAGACATCACTATAATTTCCCAAGTCATAGTCAGAGAACGTCAGAGTCATACAATTGACTGACCCTTAAGACGCTGAGGGACACAAATGAAAATATGGTCAAGATCTCCAAATCCACTCCAGATCGGGTATGATCGAGCCAATAGGATTTCGGATTAAGTAGCGAAACAATTCTGTATTCAAACGTCGATCTCTCATTATTTTGGAAGCCTTCACTTGTTTTGTTCTGCAAGACTCGAAAGTCCGGACACGCAACGACGCTTGAATTGCTTCGCCCTGATAACTTCCGAAACCCAGCTGGAACAAGCTAATCCCACACATATAGTGCCCGAGAGAGCTTGCAATCACTACGAGGGACTTCAACTGCCAAAACGCTCCTACGCGCGTGAACGAAAGCACGATGTACTCACCACAGCACCTGCATACACGACACCTGCCATCAAAGAAACGCATGGAATCCCACATATGACATTTCAGTCGCAGCCAACGATATCCAATATATTTGAAAACAAAATTCTGAATTTTTAGCTGTAGAATATATATTGCGTGTGAGCGAGATAGCACACGTGGAGCAAACGTGACTCCGAATCGCGTCGCCTGGAATCGCAAACCTCAGGTATTTTTCGGGGCGCTCAGTGTGAAAACGTTGGAAAGGCTCCCATCACTTTGTTGGCTTCGCAGTGTTAATCGATACATAGAGTAGTGTAATAACATACATATTCGATAGTCTACCGATACTAAGCACAAAATACTTTTGGTGGTGGTCATTAAGTCTCCTCTGCCTTTCCAAAACCGTATTTGCGTCGCGCTTTGCGATGTTGTACGCTGTTTCGGTCACACAAGAGTCACACGTGCCGCTGCAAGTTTTGATAAGATTATTTTCTCAATATTCTTCTCACTTTTCGTTTAAAATGAGGAACGTGAAGCGTTTAGTGTAAGGGGTAAAAATAAAGCTAGCCCAAAATAAAGTTCTCGTTTCTCAAAGTCTGGTTTCAACTTTTCAGCTATGTTTATTTAGCTGCCAACTAGTTTGATGGTCTACCCCAGAGTAGTTTATCCAGCATACAGTGCTACAGTTGGGGTCACACTATGCAAACAGGTTAGCGCGTGTTTCAACTTGTTTTCCGTCTTTCCTGCTAGCGTTCAGCCTGTGTCATCTGTCTGGTTCCTCAGCTTGCTCACTGATGGCAATCGTAGCTGGAAGTGATAGCAAGTTTTCGCTCTATTTTTGGGTATTGGAGTTTTACAAGAGTTTTGAATATAATTTATTGTTCGCATCGCGTGAACTACACCTGGTCTTTGCTATCATCATTCCGTTGGGTCGTCCTAAATATTTTTAAATACAGTACGACCTTGAAGCCATTTTTTTAATTTCTGCTTTTCTCCATTTCGGTATAGCATAAGACGTGAAGGACTGGACGCAGTCGACCACGATTGTCATGCTGTATCAGTATGGTGCTTGAAAAGTTAACTCGAGCTGTTCGGGCCCCTCAGGAGTTCTTACAAATGGCGCAACCACTGGTCGAAAGCTTGAGACATGACCAAGACGAGATCCACGCCAAGCCGTTTCAGAAGGTACGCCCATTTCACTTTGTTGCATTTTGAAGCCATAAGGGGAGCTGAGTGGCTAAGGGGATAGTTCTAACCAGAACCGACTCTGTCTCAGGTGACGTGCCGCATCGGGTTATTACAGCAGCGAACCACGGACGCGAAGACCCTTGCCCTTGTTCAGCCGAAAGGGGACGCAGTGTCTGAAGACTCTCAAACTCCTTCAGGCATCAAGACCCCTGAGCAGCAAGCCCCTGTCATTATCCCTCCGCTTTCAACACAGCAACTTATCGCCAAGATTGCCGCCGCTGCAGCGGCTGCGGCTCATGCGGCAGCTGCGAAACACGTGGCAGCCGCGAGGATGCAAGTGAGTGGCCAGACAGAAAGCGAAACAGTGAGGCGGTCGAGTGAGAGCTCAATGAACTCTGGGCTTTCAGTCGAAGGAGTTCCAGTCGCACCGGAAGTCGACTCGCAGGTTACAACCACAGCAACGGTGAGTTCCCTTGCTTCGGTACCGTCTGTTGGTGTGCACCTACTGCGGTCTAACGAGGCATCTGACAGAACTGAGAAAGGAAGGTCTGCTCCGAGTGAAGGTGTTTATTCGTGCTCAAAACTTCCTCCGACCTTCGTGACGAGCGTGAGAGTGGACCTGTTGACGTGCAGGTCAGAGACACTATAGAAGCCATTCCGAGAAGTAGCCTTCCTTGCAAAAAGCGTCTCTTGTCGAACGCCTCCGTGAGCGCCAAGCGCCAGAAGCTGAGCAACGATGAGGCTGTTCCGACCCCCAGTCTCGAAAGCCAGGATGATTTGGTGGAGGAGGAGAACAGTGACAACCTGCACGACTATGAGCACGGCAGCCCCGGCAGAGCCGGATCCACAGAGCGCCAGGAGAGCGAGGCCGCCATCTCTTTACCTAGCCCAAGTCGAATGCCGGAAGATTCTGCAGAAGGTGACAGTCTGCACGATAGGAAAAGTTGTTTTCAAGCTGTTGCTCGTGCGTCTCACCGTCAAGCTCGCCCTACGAACGCATCAGCCCTAAACGTATCCACATTTCAATATTTCGACCTACTCAAGTGCCTGAATTTGAGTTGTCGTCGGGATGCCTTGCTGCAGTGACGTTCAGCCCACACAAAAATGAAGGAGCAAAGACGCGCGCATGCCTTCATTGCGGCTCCGTCAAGACTCCGCTTTGGCGGAACGGCTCTTACGGTCCGAAGACCTTATGCAACGCGTGTGGCATTCGACACAAACTTGGTAAACTGACCGAACAGTATTATCCGTATGCACCCCGCGAAACTTGGGCGGACCCTGATTTTTCTGGGAACAAGCTCAACTCGAAAAAAAAGGTGAATCCCGACTTGAGGCACCTTCTACTCTCGTATGTGCGTGCCTCACTGCCCTTTTACTTTGTTCGAGGGAATGACCCTGCCCACTTGCCTGAGTTATATCCGGGTCTGCATTCTTGACTTCCGAAAGCACTATTTCTTTAAAATATCTGTGGCACCTCCCTTTTGCGTTCTTGATGATACTCACTGTGGAATTGTGGAGTCGTGCAATATTAGTAAAATAATAAGTTACAGGCCAAAGACTTACTGCTTCAGAGTTTATGTCCAGGTCGTATCCCGACCGTGCAGTAAAGGTCATGTGAACAAGAGTGACTCGAAGGAGCAGATGCAATATGAGGAGAAGTTTGACCCCAACGCACAGGATGAGGAGAAGTTTGACTTCAACTCGGAGTTCCGTTCTAAACGAGTGCGTGTGGTTACTGAACGTGCAAAGGCGCACATCGAGAGCTCCACGACAACACGCACCTCAAAGCCCAGCAGCGCCCCCAGAAGCCCGCGAAGCCTCACGCTTCAAGAAGGGGCCTTAGTGCTGCTCACTTTGGCAGAACCGCCAACCTTCCGCGACATCTCGCACCATTTATGAATGTTGCGAATGTATAAAAGTCATCGCATGCAATAGTGTTTTGAAAGAAAGTCATTATTCGTTCTTCCTTCAGCGGGCTATGGAGCATCCCTGCCAACTTGTCAGGCAAGCAGTTCACTACTTCTGCAGAGTCCTGGATGGTTCAATGGGAAACCCAAACACTCCGCTTCATTCCCAGTTACCTTCATACAGGTTTTTGTGTTGAAGGTTTTTGTACTATTATGTCTCAATTAGCGTTTATCCTGGCAGTTCGGAGAGACTAGCTTGATTGAACTTCGTTCCAGAAGATGGAACAGAGAACCCCAAGGACGGGCACTCAACTGATTCATTTGTGGTGGAATTGGATTAGATTGAGGTCCATGTATTAGTAGCAATTTGAATTTATTTGTATTTATATAGAATTAAAACTTGAGACCATTTATGAATGGTGCGAGATACCTGCCATGGAAATAGTTTGAACTTGTAGCATTTTACTGGGTTATTCACTCTCCATACAGAAAAGCCACAGAGTTGTGATACCGCACATAGATCAAGACCGGTATCAAAGGTTGTGATGTCCGCACAATGGTATGGTGATTCACCCGCAGTAGTAATATAACAGGAATGAATAAGAACAATGAAGTACTTCATATGTGTGTTACAGATGTTTAATTTAGGGGTTTGTTTTAGTAGGCAACTGATTTTAATGGTAGTCTATGCGTAGGCAAATGCTTTTAATAAACTTGCAGTGTCGGTAGGTAGACCCGTGTATACGACTTAGCACTTAATAGAATTGCATGTGAACATAATTCCGCAAATTCAAACAGTAGATATCCACATCTGACCACAATGTGCATATCTAGGGGTTGGATTAGCGAAATCGTGTGTGTGTATGCGATGACCAGCGAAGAACTGTTCGTAATCGATATTTTTTGTTGGTTGTTGCTAAAAAAAAGCAGCATCTCGCAAATCCGACCGCTAGATGTGTTCATTGTCGTCAGATGTTGATATCTACCGCTTGAATTTACATCAGGATGTTCACATGCAATATAATGAAGGTTTAGGGCGTGCACACGGTCTGCCTACACACAACAAGTTGATTAAAACCATACGCTTCGGAGCATCAAGTTGCTCCTGTAGCTCAGTGGCATAGAGCGGTCGCACTAGAGAGCGATACGTCGCAGGTTCAAATCCTCCCGGGGGCATTTTCCCCTGGCATTTGAAAGGATCAACCTGATTTGTACAGTGGATTCGTCACTACCATTTACGGAATCTATCGACCAGCGTGAATCGCCATTGTAGTCTTGCATGCCCCGCCCGCGCCGGGTAAAGCGTCGCGTATGTATGCCGGTGGTATCGCCCGGTGTGCATGTAAGTCGCGGTCCGTGTAATATCGGCTGCCTCTGTTGCTTGGCACATGCCAGTCGCTTTGTGGTAAGCCAGTGTGTAATTAAATTCTCCTCCATTATTTCCATTACGGAATACCATCAGTCTTCGAAGCTCGCGACGCACGGATGGTCATCATCATAGATCATAGAATAAATCGGTAGCGAATCACAATTCGGGCGGTCGCGCGTCGCATAATGCAATCGCGCGTCATACCATCGATGGTGAAGTCGATGCCGCACACGTCATCACGCCATTCGATTCCGCGGACACTGTACAAGAATGCCACTGCATGCGCTTCGGAGCATCAAGTTGCTCCTGTAGGTCAGTGGCATAGAGCGGTCGCGCTAGAGAGCGATACGTCGCAGGTTCAAATCCTCCCGGGGGCATTTTCCCCTGGCATTTGAAAGGATCAACCTGACTTGTACAGTGGATTCGTCACTACCATTTACGGAATCTATCGACCAGCGTGAATCGCCATTGTAGTCTTGCATGCCCCGCCCGCGCCGGGTAAAGCGTCGCGTATGTATGCCGGTGGTATCGCCCGGTGTGCATGTAAGTCGCGGTCCGTGTAATATCGGCTGCCTCTGTTGCTTGGCACATGCCAGTCGCTTTGTGGTAAGCCAGTGTGTAATTAAATCAAAATCATTTTGCCAACGCACAGACTACCGTTAAAATCAATTGCCTACGCGCAGACTATGGTATGGTTGCTCTTTCCGCTCGGCTCGGTGACGTCAAAACAGCCAGCAGGCCTCCGATCAAGCCTGATGTGTACAGGAATAACTTTCACGTGTTCTTTATATGCATTACCGGTTAATTTGACCTGGATAGAAGGCTTAATGTTTACATTCACGGGCATAGAGCTCGCGTGAATGTAAGGGGTAAATGCTTGGAAACGCTCGAGATTTGAAGTTCGAGTTTTTCACTGGCGGTACGCTGCAGCACACGTGACGTTTACCAAACCTTCAAGACGATCGATATTAGTGAACTACATCAACCTGACATGCAGGCCCCCTTGCTAATTAGAGAACATGATCTTACGTTTACACTCCGCGACCAAGTGAAAGATGTTAACTCGGACGCGGATCCAGCAATCTTACGTTGCGCGCCAACAAGGATTGCCTATGCGAACAGACTATGCCACGGGTAACTAATATACAAATACCCCGTTGAAGAAGAACTTCGATCTTGAGCGGGATACATCATGCGATCTGCCCGTAAGTGACTATATCACTCGGTTTTCGTGTCTTCTTTAGGTTCTGGCGAAAAAAACTGGCATCGAATCTTAGGAAATTTGTTGACTGGACAGCACACTTTTTGTAGGAGGCAGTACTAAACCTCTACTTGACAGTGTCTGTGAAACTACTTGTGGATCATATATAGTGCAAGGTTCTATATTATGCACTATATAAGACTAATCAAGCTATGTCGATTCTTAGGAGCTATGTCCAGACTCAGTGCATATACTTGCAGTAAGAATTAGGTATTATATTGACTTTTTGCCATGCGGCTGTTTTACTCTAGAAATCTCCACTGTCTCTTTGGCCTTGGCCATTACTTATTCACTCAGCTCTCTGAGGTAATCCTAGTCAGCATGGCCAAGTCTCATCAACCTATCATATGCTTGTACTACATTATCATGCAGTATGATGTGCCAGTATTCTACATGTCACATTATTACACAGTACAGTGGTACTGTGTACTCCCATATAAGGGGGGTCTCTTCCTCAACAGGGGTCTCGGGCGCTAATGCTGTAAGGCGCGTATGACACTTCTGGCATGTATGACATTGCTGAGTCATCCGCGCATGACACCGTGTGTTGTCCTAGCACAACTCCCCCCCCCTTCAGGTGGGAAGCGTCCTCGCTTGTGCTTAGATGCACAGTCGTTAGGCTGATTCGGAGCCCATGGTGTCCCACTCGCTGTCGTCGGACATCACTGGTGGCGGCGTAGGGCTGTACTCCGGCATCAAGGTCACCGGCTCCTCGTCAGCTTCTTCCGGATTAGCGCAGACTCTTTCATCGTTGAGACCTGTCTCATTTTCATCTCTCCAAAGCAGCTCCGCTAGGTATTCACACACCGCTGCGATTGCCCCCACGGGTTGTTCCACCGGTAGAGAGCTGAATAATTGTTTAACCCCTAAGCCGGTGTTTGGGTCATTTCTGACCCAAGCGCTTTTCGGGACGCAAACATACTTTGTGGCGCCATTTGACACTCAAATTGATATTTGAAAACAGTTCTGAAAAGCTCCGATTCATGCGCATCCATTCGTGTGCTTCATACTTCCGGATTTAAAGCATTACTTGAAGAAATTAAGGTCGAATAATGTATCAATAACTGACACGTGTTGATATAACATATAATGGCCCTTTACCCTATCAATTACCCCAATTAGGGTTTGCTACATGTATGATACATCGTCAAGTGCTTGTGCCGTTGTGGGGGGTTAATATTAGGGTTTGGCTTAGGTTGAAAATTGGAACTTTGTCGAACTGGGGTTTTAATGTTATTGTACGAAGTAATATCACGGAACTTGAGCTTTGCCAGATAAGGTCGTGCTAGTGCATTGCGCCTTGAAGAGGTGTTTTCGAAAGTGTCTTTAAAAGTTAAATCGGACTATCAACGAACCATATATTCGCAAAAGGGTGGAATGTCCCAAAGTGCTGGGGAAAAACACCGGCTTAGGGGTTAAGCAAGGCTGCGGGGATGCCATACACGTGCCATCCAGCTCCCATGCCTGGTCTAGGGTCGCCCGACACTCTGCTGGCGGAGCCGCTCTGCGCCATCTTCTCGTGCCGCCCACAACGGCGTTTGAAGTCGCAGGGGTTTTCGGGGTCGCAAGACTTCAGAGTGGCGATAGGCGCGTTGGTCCAGAAGTGGGTGGGCTTCTTGTAGGGCATACCATACTTACAATACGTAGCCAGATGCGGAGGTGGCAACCCTTGCATGCATCGGCGAGTGTGTAACCCATGAGGAGCTCGGCCACGCGGGTTCTCGATGAAGTAGAAGCTCGGCTGGAGGTACTTGATGATCTCCAGCGTTCTCCGCACTTGTCTGTCAGCACCACGCAAGTTTCGTATCCCTACCGTTTTGGCTTGGCTATACTCCGTGCATGGAGGGCTCGCCCAAATGACGTCAAAGTGCTTGGGCGAGAACTGCCGATAGTCCCAGTGCAGGACGTTTTCGCAGTGAGTGGGCTTCCATCGGTTCTGGATGTCCACCGAGACTACCTCACACCCAGGAAACTGCTTGCTGAACTGTCGCTCGACGGAGCCTGTGCCACAAAACAACACCAAGATCCGTATTGGGCGTCGAGACGGCTGTAGGCGTGCCGCTCCTCGACCAGGTCCTTGGGATGGCATGAAACTGGTGGACGACACCGTCGCGAATGTGCCCACCTCGTCGTCGGCCCGTTCTTCCGGGATCCACGCCATTCCGTCCGCCTGTAACTCTTCAGGATCCGTCAACCATATCGCTCCTGCTGACTCCTCGCGTTTGCGAGTGACTCTACTCTTTTCACGTTCTTGCCTCTTGGCCTCGACTTTCTCGAACTCCTGAAGAGCGCGGTTAGGTATCCCTTTTCGGCCAACTCCATCGAATTCGAGGTCCTCGCGAGTTTTCCATTCATTCTCGGAGCGCGGCATACCTACCCATTTGACCATGTACTCCGTCCATGTCCGCCCGCTACGTCTCCTCGTGCGTGACCTCTCAATGCACTCCACCGCCATCTCCTTACGACCGCTCACGTCCACAGGGGGAGGCGGAATCTCCGCACTCCTGTCCGCGAACTTGTCCTGGCCCGACTCCACTGGGGTGAGTCTATCCACGGTGAAGACGTCGTGCACCTTCCACTGTGGTGGTAGCTTCAGGCGGTAAGCCGCGGGGGCCCCTCGGTCCTCGGTGGCGAGCTCCATCTGCCGGTCGCTGTGGAAGGCCTCCAGCACCTCCATCGGACCCAGGCGCTTCTTCAGCAACTTCTTGTGTAGGCCCCGATCCCCGGGCTGGGTGAGATGCGTGGCGTCCACCCACACCATGTCACCTATTGCGTACCGGCGAGCGCGATGGCGAGCATCATACTGGGCCACTTGCTGCTGCTGAGCTACCAGCAACCTATCGCGAGCAGTCTGCAACTGCTGAACAAACTGCCGGGCGGTCTCGTGGGCCGTGCCTTTCTTCACGACGTCCCCTCTCCCCCCCTTGGCGCGGCCCCTACGAGAGGCCAACGCAGCTTCTACGAAGAAGTCGAGCTGCGACGCTGGGGCATGCCCATAGCAAAGCTCGAAGGGTGTGAATCCAGTAACCGCGGACCTGGAGTCGTTAATGGCGTACTCCACCGGGGTGCACCACAAATCCCAGTCTGTCTGGTTTGCGTCAACGTAGGCGCGCAACATGCGCTCCACCGTGTGGTTTGTGTGCTCCGCTTGACCGTCTCCTTGTGGATGGTACGGCGTAGTGGAGGCCACCTGCACCCCCATAAGGCGATGCAACTCCATATGAAAGGCGTCACGGAAGCGAGAGTCCCTGTCACAAACGATCTTCATGGGAGCACCGTGCAGTCGCCAAACATGGTCGAAGTACATTCGTGCCACTTGCTCAGCGGAACTGTCAGAGTACAGCATGGGGACCACGTGCACCATCTTGGACAACTTGTCCGTGAACGTGGCGAAGGCGTCGTAGCCCCGCTCCGTGCGCGGCAGACCTGTGACGAAGTCAATGCTCACCACCTGCCACAGCCTGACCGGGACCTGGAGGGGGTTCAGCTGGCCATCCGGATAGCTGTTCCTCGGGCGGGTCTGCTGGCATATCAAGCACGAGCGGGTCCAGTCGGTGACGTCTTTGTTCATGCGAGGCCACCAGAACCGCCGCACTATCCGAGCAAGAGTCTTATCTCGTCCGGTGTGTCCCGCCGCGGGAGACTCGTGCGCTTCACGCATGACTATCTCTCGAAGGGGAGAGTCGGATGACAACACCAGCTGGTAGCGTCCCTCCGCGATGCGCCAGATCACGTCGTCAACCATACGGAAGGTGTCCGTGCGCTGGTGCGGGGCGGCTAAAAGCTCTTCCTTTAACATCGTGAGGTAAGGGCTACGTTCGTACTCCGCGCGTAGTGCTTTCACGAACTGGCATGCCTTCAGTGGTCCTTTGGTTGCGCGTGCCTTGGCCGCTGGCCCTGACGTGACCATAGGCTCGCTTGCACCTTGAGCGGCGGGCGCACGGGCACTCTTCGCTCGAGGCCGAGTCCGGCTGGCCGCTGGCGCCCACACCAGCAGCACGGGCCACCGCAGCGCTGGTCGGCCTCCATCTGGTGACTCAAACAAGCATGTAGGGTGACCCTTGGCATCCTTGAGGTCGAACACCTTGACCACGTGCAGGCCGTACTTGGGCTGGATAAGGGTGCGCCAGGACGCGTCATAGTCCGGCAGTAGGAACATCGCCGACGTGTTCTCTGGGTCGGCGCGCCACTCAGCCATAAAGTGGCGTAGGATCCTCTCAATGAGGTTGCTATCCTTGGTGTAGGGGGGATTGCACCAGACGTGCTTTCCCCGCCATTGCTGCTTGAGGCACTCCGTCCAATAGGTGTCCACCTGGCGGTTGACGCCCATGGAGTCACAACACGCGTCCACGTCGAACGGGCCGTACTGCGCTGAGATCTCTTCGAACTTCTCCTTTACCAGTTTCCAGTCCTGCCGGTCTACCACGTTATCGTAGTGGGAGCTTGACGCGGGAGGGGAACTTTGTTTGCTGGGAGGGGAAGGACTAAGGGGAGTTGAGGGGGCTGGAGAGGGGGCTTGCTCCGGTTGCGAGCGAGAGCGAGTAGTGACGCCCGCAAGGGTGGCTTCATGCAAGGCGCGCTCCGCGGTGTGCAACATCTCAGCTGCGTCTTCCCACAGGTCGGGGGTTTCCACCCAGGTGAGCCCATTCAGATGAGTGAGCTCCCCAACGACCAACGGGGGGCTGACCGGAGGTACAGACTCGTCTTCAGAGTCGGAGTAATCAAACGTGGAGTCGAGCACCGAGATGGGGTCTTCAAGGGTCTTGACTTTAGCGGGCTCCTCGGACGGCTCTTCGTCGGTGTCGTCCTCGTCGATTGCACCGAATACTGAGGTGGGATCGGCGGGGGTTGAGCTCTCAGCCGACTCCCTTGGCACACTCTGACGAGGCTCGTCTGTGTCCCGGTCGACCACGCCCTTCTCCTTGAGCCCCTCCCTGGCGGATGACTGCTTGTAGTCTGGTCGTCTGGATTGGGCGTCCGGAACTACTAGGCATCGGCCAGGTACGTGCTCCATTTGGTGCACGCCCACTTCCACCAAGTCTTCATACCAGCGTGCTTGGCGTCGACTCAGCTCCCGAGCCGGCGCGAAGAGCCATTGCAAGGGTTTGTGGTCACCCATGAGTTTGAAGTCGGTGAATATAAGGTAATGCCTCCACGTCACTGTGGTGCAGTGGTGGATGGCGCACAACTCCCGCTCCCCAGCGTGGTAGTTCTGCTCGGCCGAGGAGAATTGCCTGCTCTCGAAGGCCAACGGCTGAAGACCTCGTCCCAGGTCTTGCATCAGCACGCCTCCTAGTGCGACCGCACTCGCGTCGGTCTGCACGCAAAATGGGCGAGACCCATCGGCTGCTGAGCGTTGGTCCGGTAGGGCGAGGATTGGTGCTGAAATCAATGCTGACTTCAATCGTTGGAAGGCTTCTTTCTCCTCCTTGCCCCAAGTCCATGGCACTCCCATCTTCGTGAGGCGAGTGAGAGGGTGGGCAATGTGAGCGAAGGACTGGATGTACCGCCGGTAAAAGCCACACATTCCAAGGAATTGGCGCACGTGGGTGACAGTCTCGAGCTCCGGCCAGTCGCGAACCGAGGCAACTTTGTCGCGTTGGGGGCGACAACCTTCCTTACTGCACACATGGCCAAGGAAGCGTACTGCTCGCATGCACAACTTCAACTTGCTCCGCTTGAGGTATACTTTGTGCTGGCGACAGGCCGCTAATACAGCTCGTACATGGCCGACATGCTGCTCAGGTGTGTCACTGAAAATCATGATGTCGTCCACGAACACTCTGCAGAAGGGTAGGTGTCCGAGGTACTGCGTCATCATTCTTTGCCACGTGCTCGGTGAGTTGCTCAGTCCCATAGGCATGACCAGCCACTCATAAGCTCCGAAGTGGGTGGTCATGGTTGTCTTCTCGATGTCCTCCTGTTCCATGGGAACTTGCCAGAATCCCCACAAGGCGTCTGCTGTGGAGAAGACGGTTGCTCCTTGTAGGTCATCGAGGAGGGTTTGTACGTCAGGAAGAGGGTACTTGTCCTTGACCGTGATCTCGTTTATCGACCTGTAGTCGATAACCAAGCGCAACTCCTTAGGGTTGCTCGGCTTCGGCACCATAAGTACCGGACAACCCCAGGGAGACGCCGATGGACGGATGTACCCCTTGGCCAACAGCTCGTCAAGTTGTGCACGAAGTTGCCGAAGCTCCTCTTGCGACAACTTGTAGTTACGCCGATGTAGCGGCTGCCCACTCCAGTCGGATCGCAAGCGAATGTTGTTCTTGTAGTCGCGGCTTTGGACGGAGTCAGGCAGCTCCGTACATATGACGTCCCTGAACTCCTCCTCAAGGTCGCGCAGCTGTTGCCATATCTCCGGGGACACTGTCTCGTCAATCTCGTCCGGCTCCTCCGCTTCCATGGCATGGGGCTTGGGCGGCGGTGTCGGTGACGGTGGTTCCTCGGCCACAGGAGCGGCCTGCTCTTGAGATAAACCTTCAGTATGGGGCTTCTCGTCGCTCCAGCGCACACGCTTGCGTCGCGGCCGACGTTCGCGGAGTAAGCGCCTTCCCTGCTCCAGCGCGGCTGCGGCTTCGGCATGCCAGGTGGGTGGTTTCCCTTGCGCGTGGTCGTCGATTGCTTGGGCACGTACGTGCTCAGGTAATAAAGCAAATGCTCCCAAAGCTTCGCGCTTGCTCTGGAAGAACCCCAGATGTAGGTTGTTGGATGGCGCATTGTCCGCCGGGGGGCCAACAGCACCCTCCAGCGCGACCACGTCAAAGTTTTGTGGGCGGGTGGACTCCACTGTTGCATACACCTTATCCAAGTGGTCCTCGTCACTGGTGCCTGGGCTGGGCCGCACAGATTCCCGGAGGAGTGGAGCGTCCTCGGCTTCGGAGTCGGTGTCTGACGCGGACATCAGCGCAGGCGCGCCCGTCTCACCCAGATCCGCTTGGGAGGAGTCCATGGCGCCCGCGACTTGGGCGTCTTGCTGCTCAGAGCTAGACGTGGCGCAACGCTCGGACGAAGCGTCCCTGGGCTTGGCGGTGGTCTCGGCGTCGGTCTCTTCATTACAGGCGACCGCCCCGAAGGTGCCGTCGGGTGCTAGGTACACCACGAAGGCACACTCATCCTTAGATTGGAGGGCTCGAAGGTCCTTGCGTACCCTTTTGGGGTCCAACAAGACTCCTTGTACCAACGCCATGGCCTTATCCTTGGGTCTTGAGGGGTCTGGCGTTCCCGGAGAGCAGCCTGTAATGACCACTCTCTTGCTTCCAGAACCAAACCGGATGGAACCCCATCGGGAGTAATCCAGGGTGACTGGGGAGTGAGAGGCTAGCCAAGGTCCTCCAAGGATAATATCCACGCAAAGATCAATGGGCATCACTCTGAGCTCCAATTGCTTGACGTACAACCCCTTGGTGGTCTCTGCTTGCAGTCGAGGACGGACGCACGTGTTGACATCGTACGACGCGCCGTCAGCTACTCGCACTCGCATGGGGTTTTCGTGAGGTCGAGGCGTCAGGGAGGGAATGCTGCGTACAGTCTTGTCCGAGATAATGTTGGTGGAGCACCCACTGTCCACCAGCACCTTTACGCGACGACCGTTCACGTACGCCCAGAACAACAACAAGGTGGGGGCCTTGGAATTGTTGATCTGTCGAGGTGGCGCTCGCGATGTTGATACAGCCGCCAAGAGATCACTCCAGCCAGGGCTCATGTCCCCACTGTCGATGATGCTGTTGAGCTGGCATATGAAGGGGTCGTCCTTGGCATGAGGGTCGCCTAGGTCAGGAGGGTCGTCCATGTCAGAGTCCCATGGCAACTCGTAGGTGCCTGCATCGGCCAAGAGCCCTTGAGCGGTGGCGGTCTGCACCAGGTCCCTGGGTGGGTGATCAGGTGGGTACAAGGCCACTTGGATGACCTTGTCCTTCGCTGCTCGCGCCATATCATTCGTCGCCAAGTCACTTGCGTACTGGAGGAGTCCATCTTCTACTTCCTCTTGCGCTTGTTCCTTGGCTAAGATGTGCAGTAGCTCTTCGTCTATAGGAGAGTCCCGCTCCAAATATGGGAGGCCACTGGCATAATCCCGCTTAAGCTTCTCTCGTTGGCGAACCTTCTCCAGCCCACTGAGCCACCTCCTCCTTGGTGCTCCTTCAGCTCGAGCTGCATGGGTCGGTGACAGCCATGGTCGGGGGCGGTCACTCCATGTGGTTGAGGTTGCCTCGGCAGTCGTGCTGCCGTTAGGTGAGGGCGTACGAGGTCGACGCCCAAGCTGGATGTCTTGACGTCGTCGTCGGTATTCTTGCAGCCTTTTAAGTTTGTTAAGGGCTGCGGGTAAGGGTGACCGAGCTCGAGCTTCTCGCTTGTTGGCGGTAACCGCGCTGTGCGTTGGTGACCGCGTGGGTCCTCGGCTGCTGCGTCGATGCCCGGCTCTCCAAAGCGGTGGGCTCGTGCTCCGCGGAGGTGTACGGGGCGGTGCAAGGTCCGTTTCCAGAGCCTTGATGGAGGACCTCAAGCCCCGTGTGCCCACTTTGGAGCGTAAAGCGCTCGTCCCTTGCCCTCGGACAGCTCGAAATTGCCAACCTTGCAATGGTTGGCCCGTTGGCTCCAAGTGCACGCGGTAGCTCTCGGTCACCTTCAGGGTACGTCGGTGCCGTTTCTCAACGTGCTGGGAGTCGTCTGTGAGGTCCTCGCTCGTACACACTGGAGACTTGGCTTCCTTGCGAAGGCGAGCTTCGACCACTTGACGCTCCGGCGCGGGAGGAGGGCTAGTCATCGCCCGCGAGGGTAGCATGTTGAGCTCATCGGAGTCTAGGTATCCTGTGCAAGGAGCACTCCGCCTTTGACGTCGACGGGCTCTTCTCCACTTCTCCCGCAACTGCTGCTCCGAGAGGTAGGAGGGGGGCTCATCGCGGGGATGTGGGCCCGAGCTCATTGGGACTTGGAGGGTACTCCGAGCTCGAGGGAGTCCTCCGCGGCAAAATCCATTAGTTCCTTTGGCAACACCGCGTTGAGCACGTCGCAGTATTCATCCGTTTCCACTTCGTGCATGACCATGTCCAAAGTTTCAGCCAGAAGTGCTTTGGCCCACTCCTTCTTACGAAGAGCAGCCTGTGGGCACTCTCGAGCATAGTGCTCTTTGCTTTGGCACAACCTGCAACCAGTGTACTCCGGGGAGCCCAGACGTTGCCCAGTAGGAGTTGCACCCGCGGGACGATCTTCGGCTAGAGCTAGTAGCTCCTCCGAGACCTCCACCGCTGCCAGTAGCTGCACTGGCGCTCTCCTACTCGTCGCGTTGTTCAAATGCAACTCCGCCTCAATGGCGTATTCCAGCGCTAGGCGTCGACTGGCTGGAAGGGCGCGGTCGAGGAGGATCAAGGGGGTCCCCTTCCGCTCTGCAATCTCGAACGCCTCCTTCCGTACCTCCGCGGATAAGCCCGAGAGGAAGACGTCCAGGAGGTCGGATTCCGGAACCGGTGTGGTGAGCTCGTGTGTCGCCAACATGGTCACTACGCGATGGGCTAGATGCAGTCCATCCCAAAACTCGCGCACTTTGCGCGGTGTCGCCATGCGTCCTTGAGTTTGGCGTACTCGGCGTAGGAACGAGCCCAAGGTGGCCATTTCACTCTTCAGCGGCACGATCAGCTTCGCCAGCGGCACAATGACCTTCTCAAGGTTCAACGACTTGTCCGCCTCGGCATCCAGGAGAACCCCTCGCAGCTCCGTTCCTTCGGAGCTAGGCGTAGGGAAGCAATGCTGGGTGATCTCCTTCAACAAGATATGCACCGAGAGAATCGGCTCTCCGAGCTCGAACGCTCCGTTGGGCACGTTGCACGGGGTGTTCATCGCGAGGAGCACCACTGGAAGGGCTAAGCACCTGTCGAACTCGTCCACGAACCGCAACAGCGGGCCGAAGGGGTTCGTGGACCCTTCCAGCGGTGCTGAGTACAAGGACATGATGTCCTTCGCGGCCTTGAGGGCATATGAGTGCCTCGTGTACTCCTCCCTTTGCTGCCTGCCATCATTGTACGAGGACCTCCTACTCGAACCGAAGCTGTAGGACGTCTCATCGTCGGGCGGATCGTCACCGCCTCCGCCCCCGCCATGGCCGCGACGTCCATCTCCAAGATTCCGCGAGGGGTCGCTAGGCGCGTCAGAAGTGGGGTCGCCAGGCGGCTCATTCCCCCCCCCTTGATGGCCACCGGGTCCTCCCGGGTCGTCACCGTCGTCATCACCATCGCCTCCATCGTCGTCGCCTCCGCCGCCCCCACTGGTCCCACCAATTGCTGAGGGTGGCCTCGGGGTCACTGAAGGGAAGCGGTCAAAGGCTCCCGGCCAAACCCCGCGCGTGCAATATATACACAACGGCAGGAATTGAGTGGTTTCCGACAAGTCTGAAAGAGCTGTAAGCCCGCAATTCCATATGGCTACAGGGGGCTGCGGGCTACGAGCGCATCTCGAGCACGGAACGTTGGACGTGCTGGACGCGACTTCGTCGTACACGCAACAAACGATCGCCGTTCCCGCCAGAGGTGGTGAAGGAAGTTGAGAGGCCGGGGCTTCGGAGACCGGCGGTCCACACCCAGACGCTAGGTCATGGTCTCGGTACCTTCTTGCTACGTCACAGAACATGCGTTCCGCTTCCATCTTGCCCACGTGGCCAGGTAAGTGCTCCTCCACGTGTGCACGGATAGCGGTAACGGCTGGCACACTAATGGACCTCCAATCCATTTTGGCTAGGCGGTCATGCACACTCGTGGGGGAAGATGCACGCTTGGAGGCGTCCTCCTCGAACGTCACGCCTTTGTGGCCCCGTACGTCCACAGTCGTGGCTGACGGGGGCACCATCAGAGCTTCGTGTTCAGCTTCTTGAGCGTCACTTGTGACGGTCGCATAGCTCGCGGGGGTATTAGGTGGTTGTTCTGGCCGTGAGTGCGCTCGTCCGTCAGCGGCTTCAAGGGCGGCTTGCACCACTATCTTGCTCTCCGCCACTTGTTGCTCCAGCAGTCGTTGCTCTCGAGCTGCTTGGTCAAGTTGCTGGCGTTGCTCTTCCGCGGCGCGCTGCATTTCTCGAAGTTGTTGGTGATGACGTGCAGCTTCCTCCGCCTGCGATGCTACAGCTTGCTCATGCTGATGCGAGACAACGTCCGCGGCATGCTGCATGCGCGCTATCTGCTCCTCAGCAGATTCGAGAGCGGCCCGTCGCGCTTCTTGGCACACCGTGGTGCGGAGCTCCTGATGCATCCGGGTTGCTTCCTCCACGGCATTGTGCATGTCCATGCGCAACGCTGTGAGCTGCGCTTGGTGCGCAGTGGCCGCATCTAACGCGACTCGTTCGGACTCCTCTTGCAGCTCTCGTAGTTGCCGCTCGTGTCGCGTGACTTGAGCTTGGCGCCGCCGTTGGCGTCCACCCTTTCGCCGAGAGCTCCTTGATGAAGAGGTGTGCGAGGCGTCAGAGGAGAGCGCTTCAGAAGAAGATGTTTGACACGATGAAAGTGTGGACTTCTCCTCACTGGACGAAGAGGTGGAGTCGTACATCAGTTTACCTTCGTCACTGCGACGTCGAGCCTTGGCGAGCTTGCGCTTGGCCAACTTCTGCCGCTTCCGCTCCTGCTTCGCCACCTCCTTCTCGTGGGCTAACTCCGTCAAAGCCTGGACACGTACAGCACGTTCTCGTTGTGTGGGTCGTGGGGCGGATGAAGCTTTTGATCGAGGTGGTTGTGGGGCGGAGTCAGCGGAATGAACGTCTTCCTCATCGATCGTGGAGTCATCTTCAGACGACAAGACGCCATAGGGGTTGCGGCTAGGTACAGATTGTACGCCATGCTGTTGAACACTTGCTCCCAAGGTGGTTGTACGCCTTAGAGTCTTTATCACCTCCTCGACGCTCACTCCCAACCGCACCAGCCTTGCAGGCCGGTTGGCTGGGATGGTCGTGACGAGTGGTCGTGCAGAGTGGAGGTGATGATAATGGTGGTTGCTGAGGTAACATGCGACAGAAGGAGTCCACGAGATGGGATCACGCGTTGCTCTCCACTCTTCGTTCTCAGCTGCACCTCCCATGTGATTGCAGCGATGGAGTCTTCTTGGCCACACAGGCGGCGAAGATGTCTACGCAAGGTCGCCCATTGCTTCGGGGTCACGTCAGGCGTGTCCGTCAGAGCTGACCACTCGTGGAGGACTTCGCGCTTCACATGTTGTTCACGCTGGACCGCAAAGGTGGTGCACTTGGAAGCGAAGTCCACGGTAGCCTTCCACGCTTTCATACACTTCCTCACGTAGAACTCGGACCGGGCTATGTTGCACGCCGTGATTTCGAGAGTGATCTCTTTTACACGACGTTGTTCTTCTCGCCATGCACTCAAGAGCCGGGACGCCAATCGTGAACCGAACTCTTGCGTGTCCAGCAAAATCTTGCTTTTTGCGTTGGACCTGGTTCTTGCGGTGAACTCGCTCGTGCCATGCTGTAAGGGAAACACGCATGCGCGCGAGACGGGCACGTAGGTGCCATGTCGTAAGTGCAGATGAAACACGCCCGCTGAGCACTCGTGCTGTCCAAGTACTCCACCAATTACGCAATGCACATACCGCTAGAATATCCACTGCTACAGCTTGGCGTGCCAGCCTGACGCTCCACTCGTTCACGCTTGACAAACCGCGCTCGCCACTTGGAGGAGCACTTTCACGCCTAGGCGTAAATATGTTGCTCTCATGGGTCAGGTTTCCAACGAGATGCTCTGGTGCCAAAGGCAAATGGTCAACTACAGCTTCGCTATGAGGAGATGATCTCAAATTATGAGCGGTGGCTATAGCGACCGTGTTGAGCTCCTCGAGAGCTGGTTGGCTACGTTGTAGACCTGAGGCACCTGCACCCCCTGCACGCTGCTGGGGTGTAGAGTAGCACTCAAACGTGCGTACATGGAAGATACCAGCCCAGGAGAGTCACGCGAGCTGTCGGGGAAATTCGTGGGCGTGGCAGGCAGCGATGCTTGGGTGCGACGTTCCTCTTGAGGTAGAGGCGCGCTCGCCAGAAGCGCGTATTCGCCCTCCAGAGAGCGTTGTACTGCTCCCCCCCCCTGCTGCCCCGCCGCGCCCCGGCTGGCGCCTCCCATTCCGGGACAAAGTACGGGGTGGGCCCCAAAGCCCCAAGCCCATCCCGGAGCTGAAACACCCGGGCCGAGCTAGAGAGCCCGGAGGGCCCAGAAGCAGCCTCCGCCACCCCCGAGCGCCGCTGAGGCGGAACGTACAGCGAAGAAGCTTGCCGTGAAGAGGACATTGAAAAAGTCGTTTAAGATGGTGGAGAAACGCAGCAATCTGATTCTGAAAAATCTGCCAGCGCTTCCGCCGCACAGGCGTATAGTGTTAAGTGCGAAGACGCAGGATCCCAACAGCAAATAAACAACTGCCGCTGCCAAATCTCAATCAAAGCTTTCCAGCAAACTCGAAGAGGTAAGATGAAAACAAATTGAGCCAAATTGGCTAACGATCGGCTCACGGAAGTCAAAGCAACGTCGCAGCGCGATACCACTCAGGGCTAGCCCCCTGCCAAGAACGCTAGAGCGCTGCAGAGCCTAAGGGCAAGGAACGCAAGCCGCATCTGCCAATTCAGAGAACATTTTCGAATTCCCAAGCATAAAATTGCGTAATCCCACTCAGTCGCAAAGACACTCGACGAAGAACACGCACGCCAGCGGAACAGCGCTAATCTGAAGTCGCATCACGCCAATTCCGAGCCCAAGAAGAACATCGCGCACACATCCCAATCGCAGAGGGTAGTGTAGACGAAGATCTCGCGGAAAACGCTGACCAATTGGCACAATTCCCGAGAAGAATTAACGGCGCAAAGCTGCCAGCGAGCAAGAAAAACGACGAGTCGTTGACCAGCGCGTCAAGAGCGCGAACATAAGGCCAGCGGCCAGAAGTACAATTTCGACCATTCCCAAACTCGAATTTAAGCAGCACCCGCAAAAATTGCCATAATTTGTAAAGATAATTTGCGAGCCCCAGGCGCAGAGCGAACGCTAGACGAAAGATAGCTCTAGGCTACTTTATTTGTGGCACACTGTGCCACAGTAGGAGGCCTCACACTAGGCGAGCCGAAATTTTCCATCACAGATCACGGCGCGAAGAGAGTATAAGCTGCATTCGACAATTCTAAGAACTTTTGTTGCTGAGGAACAAACGCCATAACGAACATCTGAGCGAAGAACTGCGTGCGCACTAGGCACTCACAGCAAGATAAGACTGCAAAGCACGCGCAGCTGCACGAAGAAACCATCATGAAGTAATTCGCGAAGAGAGATTACGTTTTACAAGTAACTCGAAGAAGAATTTCGACAGTGCCACAAGTCATCTCGCTGAAGGAAGTCGCAAACGACTCTCCTGGCCAGTGCTAAAGTTATGTAACGCGCTAGTAACTTGAGAGCTCAAACTCCATTCGAAAAACTGAAGCACACGCAAATTCGCCGGAAGAGTTACAATCCCAAAGCAGAAAATTTTTGTGGAAGCGGTGGTGGTGGTGGTGCGTAGCACACTGATACCATTTTGTAGGAGGCAGTACTAAACCTCTACTTGACAGTGTCTGTGAAACTACTTGTGGATCATATATAGTGCAAGGTTCTATATTATGCACTATATAAGACTAATCAAGCTATGTCGATTCTTAGGAGCTATGTCCAGACTCAGTGCATATACTTGCAGTAAGAATTAGGTATTATATTGACTTTTTGCCATGCGGCTGTTTTACTCTAGAAATCTCCACTGTCTCTTTGGCCTTGGCCATTACTTATTCACTCAGCTCTCTGAGGTAATCCTAGTCAGCATGGCCAAGTCTCATCAACCTATCATATGCTTGTACTACATTATCATGCAGTATGATGTGCCAGTATTCTACATGTCACATTATTACACAGTACAGTGGTACTGTGTACTCCCATATAAGGGGGGTCTCTTCCTCAACAGGGGTCTCGGGCGCTAATGCTGTAAGGCGCGTATGACACTTCTGGCATGTATGACATTGCTGAGTCATCCGCGCATGACACCGTGTGTTGTCCTAGCACACTTTTCAATGAGCCGCCCAAGCGTGCCACCCCGGTCCAGGCCGCGGGGGCAGGTAACGGTCTCAAAAAAGTTAGTTAGAGCGATTTTCAGTGTGGCAATTTTCGAATGTCTGGCAACGTTCTTATTCAACGGCACAAACGATGATTTATTGGAGTCAGGTACGCGACAGGCATGTTCCTATGCTGTCAATTTCTGCCTGACCGCGCCGTACTTTGCATGTAATGCTCAAAACTGCTGCCAAAGCACGCCAGACACAAGCCGTACAGCCACTGAAAAACCTAAGATAGCCAAAATGAAAGCCGGCAATGTGCGAAAGCTCGGAGGGAGAAGTCCCCAGCAAGTGGGGCAAAATAAAAAAATGTGGAGGTACATGGACCACAACCGAGGGACGGTCGATCAGACGAACACAGAGGCGTTCAACAAGGAATTCAGCGAACACGTCACGAAAAAGACCAACGAGTACCCCGATGGGGCCACGATGCCAGACCTCGCTGACTCCCACTGTGAAGATATGGCGAAGCTCATTGAGGCTGCCAGTTCAGCGGGCGCCGACATGACGGCGCTGGAAGCCGTGGCCGAATACATGGCCACGGTTTTATTACGAGGACACGCGGAAGGTGAAATACCAGCGAGGGTTCCCGCTGGAGATCACATACGGGGTCCCGGGCGGGAACGGGAAGACCCATTACCAGCTAGTCGTTAACTGCACAGACCTGTTACCAGAAGAGCAGGACGGTATGGGTATTATAGCCAATGGATACATCCACATGGGTGCTTCTACGATCAATTCATCGATTGAATTACACCACACATCTTGAGCATTTCGATCGCAGCCAATGGATACATCCACATGGGTGCTTCTACGATCGATTCGTCGATTGAATTACACCACACATCTTGAGCATTTCGACATACAAGAGCAACTTTAGCTGCTCAGTCAGCAGTCTTTTGATATCAAACATGGGTGCGAAACGCGGACAAGGGGCCAAGCGCCGTAGAACAGTTGCTTCTTCATCCGGTATCACACTTGTACCCCAAGGTAAGGGTCCGATCAAACGTACACCACGGAACCCCTTCGATCCTATCACGAGCGTGTTCCGAAATCGGGCATCGGTTCGTTCGTTGAATCCCCTAACGAGCTTAAAGTTATCGACACCGTCACGAGCTGTGTGCACTCGACTGCATCCGACAGTGACAGCAATATTGTGTGCGGCTGGAAGGAGTTCGATGGCCACGAGTGCAATTGTCATATCCTCGCTCTTTCATTTGAAAAGTACCTGGAAAGTCCGGGGCTAGCGAGAGTGTTTAAAAAGCTGCGGGGCATGAGCACGCACTTTAACCATTCTGTGATCGGCCGCCACCTCCTTCATCTTTGTCAAGGTCGATATTATTTGACTCCATCTTCGCCTCAGCAAGACAATTCCACTCGTGAAGGCTGGAAAGGGGCGTACATCATGTGTCGTTGGTACAAGGAGAATCAGGTGACAAGCTCTTGCCTGGAATGTGCCCTTTTGTGACCTTTGCTGAAATATTCATCAGTTCCGAGAGATGAATATTGAAAATATGAACTCCGTACGGTATGAATCGTTGTAAATGCCTGCGATCCTGTCTCATAACCTAAACCTTTATTGTTATCACATTGACTCCGTTATGGTGTGTTTGGGAGATTGTAATAGGAAGCTGTGCAATTGTATGACGTGGAGCACCCGAAAAAGGCTTCAACTTCGGTTGACAATCCCGACGGCTCTAAGTATGGGGACCATCAGCTCTGTGGTGTCGATTGGGACATCGTGAGGGAAAGTTGTTTCGTGTTGCAACAGCATGTTGTTGCGATTGACTTGCTGCAAGTCACGTTGACGGGACACTGTACAAAACCTAGTGGTTTTTGTACAAAACCTAGTGGGTTTCACAATATCGTGGTTTTCGTCCACAATATTGTGGTTTCTGTCCACGATATTGTGGACGAAAATCAATATATAGTGGATCTCTGGTGGTGCAAAATCCTAGAAGCGGGGGGGGCTCTAGTCCCAACATTTGTCTAGAGAGTGGCGTGCATCAGGTGGGTGATGGGGTGCAGCCACCTCCCCCTCTTCCCGCCCGCCCGCCCCCCGCCCGCCCAGCCCCCCTTCGATCCCGACTTTTAGTCGGCTGAGGAAGGGGGGAGGGGGTCGTATCTCCTAAATCAATATAAATTAATGCAAATGACCATATACAACGTATGTATAAGATAATTATTTTTAAAACATTTGCAGTGTTTAATTACTTTACTTATATTTTAAAAATAATATAAATACAATATATACAGTATCAGGTGGTATGTGTAAGATGTTGTATACATATACTGGTTTCAGGATTTATATATTCATGCACATTTATAAACAAATATTGTTGCATCTATTGAAGAATATAAATGTTGTAGGGCCTTGTTGTATATTTGTATAATTATAAAATATGCGATATATATATATATATATATATGACAGTTTAAGTTTTTAAAATTAATCAATATAAGTAAATACTTTTAAATGGGGGCGCGAAGTTTGTTAATAAGTCGACAAAACCTGGTGAAACTTGTACAAATTATCGTCGGGTGGAATCATACTCGATTACACTGTCTACGATATTGTCAACCCCGGATCGGCGATATTGTGTACAAGGTTCACTATATTTTAGACAAAAACCACTAGGTTTTGTCCTGCCACCCCACGTTGACCCCCACCGTGAGCACCGTTCTCCCCATAATAGGGGCAATGACAGGCAAGCTGGAGGATGACTACCCGTCGAAATATGATGGGGAACCAGTCAGCATCCTAAACACTGATGTGCAAGAGGCTCGCAAGCGATACAGAAACAATCTGAAAAAAAGGTGAGCTCTTAAAACATGCAAATTTGAACTTATGTGCATACTTGATAACACATATTGTATGCTTGACTGTAAATAGTGAGCTTGGCCGGGCATATTAAGGGTTTTGAGTTGGAAGCTGGTATGTCCATTGCGCAGGTTTTACAATGAGCTGATGAGCTGCAAACTGGAAGATTTCTGTGTGGCCACGTTCTTGGACCCGCGGTACAAGAAGTTGGAGTTCAAGAATCTTACAAGTTGGGAGAGGGGAACTTTGACCAAGGACACGGAGCTGGAATGGGCTAGAGCTGCTTACGATGCTGACTGGAAGCCCAAAGCTGTTGCTGCTCCAATTCAGGTAGTGGGTTCTGTAGCTACTGCCTCTAAGCCTAAGAAAATGTTGGTTACC
Organism: Cymbomonas tetramitiformis; assembly: GCA_001247695.2. Lineage (NCBI taxonomy): Eukaryota > Viridiplantae > Chlorophyta > Pyramimonadophyceae > Pyramimonadales > Pyramimonadaceae > Cymbomonas > Cymbomonas tetramitiformis. The sequence continues at coordinate 44,615 of LGRX02008423.1, forward strand.
TTCATGTCAGATTGTGAAGATGAGGATGATGATGTAGTGGCACCCTCGGACACTCACGCGACTCACGCGACTGGTGAGGATGTAGACGAGTTTTCTTTGTACTCTACTCTCAAGCCTTGTAAGAAGTGTGAAGACCCCTTAGAGTGGTGGGTTGAGAGAAAGCACAAGTTGCCCAACCTATTTAGGATGGCTAGACAGTTTCTAGCCCCACCTGCTAGCACTGCGGGGGTCGAGCGAGCCTTTACGGCGTGTGGCCAGATGCACTCTGACCTGAAGAAAAGGATAACAGAGGGCACACTAGAACACTCTATGATGGCAAGTATGCACACAAAGTAAATATTTAACATAGAAAAGCCTGCTTGTGACAACCTGCTGTGCCTGCTTTGATTTGCCCCCTTGTTGTGACATGATATCACGATATATCAAAATATCGATATCAGCACATTGGCTCATGCTTGCACTTATCAGAATTTTAGATATATCATGATACTGAGGAATTCAGATATCAGTCGAAAACATTTTTTTAGGTATCAAAAATATCAATGTCAGTCGAGAACATGTGGGAGGCAGCTGTAACCCTCCTCACTTAACAGACACTGTGAAAACTACAGGTGGAGGACATATATGGACTGCATATAATGACCAACTAACTGCCTAGGTACTGCTAGGTCAGCTCTTTAGACATAGGACTGCTATGTCTAGACTTACAGCATATTACTTGCATATAAGAATTAGGATTACATCTTTTGACATGTCGGCTGTATTTACTCTTGGAAACTCAACTGTTTCTTTGGCCTTGGCCATTACTTATTCACTCAACTCCCTGAGTTAATCCTAGTCAGCATGGCCAAGTCTCATTAATCTATCAGATGCTTCTACTACAGTATCATGCAGTATGAGGTGTCAGTGCTTCACTATGGCACCTTATTACACCGTACACTAGTACTGTGTACTCACACTAAGAAGGGGGGTCTCTTCCTCAACAGGGGTCTCGGGCGCTAATATCGTAAGGCGCGTATGGCACTGCTAGCATGTATGACACCGCTGAGTCATCCGCGCATGACACAGTATGTTGTCCTAGCACAACTCCCCCCCCCTTCACGTGGGAAGCGTCCTCGCGAACATATACGTTACTACTTTGCTCATCGCGTTTGCTCATCTGATTAGCTTGAGGGCTCCACTAAGGTCACATCGCTGGCGCTCCTCACAGCGGCACACTACTCATATCAAGGCAGCTTTCGGTCTTCAATTTCCCGCCATCATGATGGTCATAACACTCGCAACGGCTACCAAGGCTGTCGATAATACGGAACAAAAATCTTTGCAAGTAGGGGACCTCGGTCAAGAGGTCACATATGCTCGTCGTGCAGGCGCACAAATTCAGTTCTCCGTCTACTACGCGTCGTCCGAATCAACCGTATGCCATAGGTTCACCAGGTCCTCAATTCGCGTGCGTCCAAAAGCGCCCCTCGCCGGCGGCTGGGCCACGTCCTCACCATCAAAGAAATGGCTAACGTGGCAGTGCGCTCGGCGCGCTCTCTTCCCCCCCAAAAGAAAAGCGGTCCACGCCTGGACGCTTTCTCCTGGCGCCGTGGGGAAGGGCGTGGGCGAGCACCTCTCGTGCTCACCCTGTAGCGACACGAGCACAAGGGCGGCGCCCCTTGTCTGCGTGTGGCGAGGCGTCCCATCGCTGGGCGCCATCTCGCCCGGAGCGTCGGCCACACAGGCCTCAGCAGCGACCCTCACGTGGGTGCTGCGCTCCGCGCTCGTCGCCGGGGCACGCGTGTGCAGTGTG
>LGRX02008424.1:0-20065 GCA_001247695.2 Cymbomonas tetramitiformis
GGCGTCGTCTTCGGTGGGGTCGGCCATCGGCTCGGGGCGTGGCGAAGGCGAGGCGGGCGGCGGGGAGTCGTGGACGTCTCGTATCAAGGAGGAAGGAGGGGTGGTGTCGTCATCGGTGGGGTCGGCCATCGGCTCGGGGCGCGGTGAAGGCGAGGCGGGCGGCGGGGAGTCGTCGACATCTCGTATCAATATCGAGAGAGGGGTGGTGTTATCGATGGAGGCTGCGACAATGAGCATGATTGCAGTGGCAATGGACATGAGACAATGTCGCACGCCACGTGTCCGTAATTTTATGGGAAATACGCGGTCGGCGTACATTACCTTGCCCGGTTCTTCTTCCAAAATGGACGGGATCGGCAACCATGACGGGTACCGTAGGGTCGTTAGCATGTCTTGGGCGCAACGATGAAAGTCGCGGGGAGTCATGCAAGTTGGTTCGTCCTTGCGATGGCCACAAGTGTAAATCTGAACCATGCCGACGTTTCTCGACTTACGCGCTTCCAATCTACAAGCGGTTACGTGACACAGAGCACGCATCATGTCTTCCGTTTGGCACCGACCTGCCACGTTAGAGTGCAGTTAAGATGTCGCTAGTACGTCGATACATAGTCTTTACCATGCTAACGGCATCATATGTGTGCGACAGTGCTGCGAAGGTCCAAATGGACGATTGTGATTCAAGAGTCCAACTGAAAGTTAGGGCACTTTCAAAGGGTCCTTGAAAAAACGAAATCACTCACCTTGCATCATTCACGCACGCCACAGTGGTTTCCGCCCATTGGCTAACTCGAAACTTCTTCGTGTGCTCCTCGAAATGTTGACCCAACCGGAAACCCTCCGGACAACCGACGGTATCGGCAGCAAGTGGTACCGCCGGAGTTGATGGTGCGGAGGTGGCAATATTCACGGACCACGCGGTGGTGCCAAGGGTACTGGGTGAGGTGCTGGGTGACACATGGCCATTCGGGCTAGTCGTGGCGCACGCGTTTTGGCCACCGGTCGTTCTTGTCGTTGGAGGGAAAGCCCACGGTGACCCGGGGCCGCACGGGGTGTACTTGCGGACGCCTGCACGAACTGGTCATCGGATGCATTGGGGGGAAGTTGGCGAGTCCATTGTTCACGTAGCGCGGAGAAATGCTCTCCGGGGCGAAGTGCTTTACGGGGCATCGCAGGCCTGTGACCCCCCCCCCGTAGGCGCGTTAAGACGTGGTTAGTACGTCATAAAGGAGTCCTAATGCCACACGTTAGGGTGTCATTAGGATACCGTTAGGATGGGCGAACTACAGGCATCCTAAAGGCCTCCTAAAGGTGTCCTAACCAGGGAATCTTTTGAGGAATATTCCTCTAGGCGCGTTAAGATGTGCACCACATAGCACGCCCTTAGGACACCTGTAACATGTTGTCGCCGTTAGCATGTAGTTAGCACGCCTTTAGCATGCGTGGCGCTAGCATGTTAACGGCGTCTAGTCTCACCTAGTACGCCGCTAACGGCGTGGCGCTAGCATGTTAACGGCGTCTAGTCTCACGTAGTAGGTACCGTAACGGCATACTAACAAAGTCGCATGCAAACAAAAAAAACAAAAAAACTGCAAGTCTGGCGTTAGGATACTAAATGACATCATAAGAGCATGCTACCGGCATAATATCCGCGTAATGTACATGGCATGCTAAAGGGGTACTAACGTCATATGACTTGTATGACATAAGCTATAAGACCCAAAAATAGCGAAAAAAACAAAAAAAAACAAAAATTTGGCAGGGAAATGGGCAAGTTGAAGGGAACACACCCCTCCAAGCAAAATGTTGGTTTTGTTTTTTTTGCCATAGATATGAAGCATTTTGTGCGCACGATTTTTTCAAAATGCGCAGGAGCAAAAAAATAAATATAAACAAAAGAAATAAAATGAAAAGTTCTCACCGCACCGCACCGCACCGCACCGTCGCGTCGCGTGTCCGAGACAGGCCGACCGCGACCTGCGCCGACCTGCGCTGGTCACTCGAGCGCGACAGCCGCGACGCGACAGGGACAGCGACAGCCGAACGACAGCGACATCGATTCACGATACTGATACTGATACTCATTGTCATACTATCCGATACTCATACTGTGACACAGGTGACACGCGACGGTCGACTGCGACTCGAGTGATCTGATGCGGGATGCCGCTGCCGATGCCGCGAGCCCGCGACGACCAGTTCGAGTTGAAGATCAAGCGAAGGGGAAGGTGAACGTTGAAGTGGAATACACTCAACACTGTGTCCATCGAACTACAATAAAGAAACTTCACAAGTCAAAGGCAGCGGTGAACGCAGAGTTATCGGGTAGTGGGTGCTGTTTTATGTTTGTTCTCGGTATCATAAAAATACTGCACTACGCTACATATTCATAGTGAATGCGAGTGCTACTGTAATTTTTCTGCGCGCATGTCGGTGTGCTTAGCATCGAATTGAGGGGTGAACGAGAAGTAAGTTCTCGCTAGTCGTATGAACTAGATGAAGTTGGTTAAATTCCAACTCACCCCACTTGGCCTTCTTATTTTCCTTTGCTACTCTTATATTTCATCTTATGATATTTTTGCGCTTTACTATCCATTGGTTTTGAGTTGCGCGTTGTTTTTCAGATCGGCTGAAAATGAGCGAGTGGAAAGAACTAATTTTCAGCCCATGACCAACACCAAGACCTAAGGTGTGTGCGCTATCTTTCCTAGGTTGGTACATAAGAATTTGCGCGTTTGTGTTATGTGCTTGCTTTACTAAGCGTGGGTTTCTTTGTTGCGCTTTATTTTTCAGATCGGTTGGAAAGGAGCGAGTAGAGAAAGCAAATTTTCAGCCCATGACCAACGCCAAGACTTAAGGTAAAAGCTATACCCTTTCTAAGTTAGAACCTAATTTGTTGTGCTTTTGTGTGAAGTTTCTCACTTGACTAAGTGTTGGTTTATTTTTCCACTTGCTTTTTCAGATCGAATGAGAATGGGCGAGTGGAAAATCTCGGAAGGTTTTACTCCAAGACCAACGCCGAGATTTCTCGCTTGTTGCACGTTGTTTTAAAAAGATTAGGTTAATTCCCTAGAGGCAATTTTCGGACTAGAGCCTTGTTTTGAGCGAATTAGGCTACGAATGGGGCAGCCCTACTTACGATTGGATTGTATTGTGGATAGTAAAAATATTAACGTTTCTAGACTTGTCAAAGTGCATTCAACCACGCATATGCTTTGTTGTGCATCACACTTGTTTATCACACCTGTTGTGCATCACACTCACCAATCACAATGTATCTCGCACCTCACAATGCATATGCCTTCGCATCAAGCTTCCCCCGATATGAATACTCGCAACGTTCGCGTTAGACTGCTTGTGTAGTTATGGCATAGTTAGTATGCGTTTAGTATGCGCCCTAACACACTAAAGCTATGCTAAAACCAACGTTAGTATGCCTTTACTATGTCCCGGATAGCATGTCGTTAGGACGCCTTTAGGGTGTCGGTGTTAGTATGTCCTAACGTCGTCCTATTAACATCATAATGGCATCCTAACGCCAGTTATAGTGCATGTGTTAGTATGTCCTAACGTCGTCCTACGAGCATCATAATGGCATCCTAACGCCTGTTAATATGCATATGTTAGTATGTCCTAACGTCGTCCTATGAACATCATAACGGCATCCTAAAACCAGTTAAGATGCATGTGTTAGGGGCGTCCTAACGGCATCATATGCACGTACTAACGGGTCGTTAAGACGTATGGCGTTAGTATGCCGTTAATATCTAGTCTCACGTAGTAGGTACCGTAACGGTATCCTAACCGCATACTAGCGGCATACTAACTTGACTACATATACTGCTGTTAGTACGCCTTTAGTACACCTTTAGTACACATACTACAGTTTCCTAGGACCGTAGTAGGGCTAGCACAATGCTAGCTCATAATATACCAGATGTCTCCCATCACATAGATGGTACCGCCATTGGGTTGTGAACCCGAGACATTGGTTGAACGACCAGTATAGGCAGAACGAATGATGCGTTCGCCCTAATATATTGCGCATGCTTGTTCCGCACATGCTAGAAGCGAAGATGATTTCTTGTTTGTACTTCAAGATTGTATCTTGCTTCGCCATCTTCGAGTTCGACGTACGAACTCTCGATGACAGGCATCATTCAAGTCTTTCCTTGAATAAATGACAGATGATGTGACTTATCATCTCGATGACATGTACAGTCATAGTCGACCGTACTGACGACTGTCTGACGACTGTCTGACGACTGTCTGTCATTATAATATATGACATGACTCGACATGACATGACATGACATGGTATGGCATGTCTGACAGGTATGACACGTATGACATGTATGATACATATGTCATCGGTCATAACCCTGACAGATCTCCCCTCTTAAAAGAGTTGTGACCTCACAACGGGCATACCTTTGTATATGTCTTTGATGTCTTTGTTGTTGTTGCTTCTTGCTGGTACCAGTCTTCTTACACCGATTTGAGGCGTCCCTCATGGTGTTTTAGGTTATTGGGGGGAACTGAGTCCACTTTAGTCCCTCACCTTAGGCATTAGCCTTACAGTTCTTAGGATGTAGCCCCCTTTGAATTGCGTATCGTATTTCAGAGTGACGATTCAAGGTTCAATGAATTGCGTTTCGTGATACAGATTGACGCTGGATTACTGATTGATCCACACGTATCGTGCGTCAGAGTGACGATTCAAAGTATCCGAGGTTTACGTTACGGATTATTGCGCTAGCCGTCGTCGCTTTAGCGAACGATGATCCCACGATTTAACGATTTATAATCGCACGATTCTCGGCCTGATATAGTGCACCCAACCCTTCCTCCCCTCCTTAAGCTACTTTGGAGGATCATAGGCGGCAACGGGGAGCCCGTGTTTGTTTCCGGAGTTATTTCACCGGGGGCTTGTTTTAATGCAAACAGAGTGGCCCTGCTTAACGGGATTGGACTTATAATCCTTTACCCGGTCTGCTCACTCTTGATTATTGGTCCAGTACGCACGCTTTGACGAACATCTATCGCGATGAGTGAGAGTGGATTCGCCACGTACTAATGTGAAATTTATTTAGTTATGTTTGTCAAGCATAACTTAGGATCACAACTCCGTCCGTCTACCTCAGTCGATATCTCCGGTAGCTTCGGATGACTGGCCAAAGAATCCGATGACAAACCACGGTCTTGGCAAAGGTAGCATTAGCAGTTTTTCACAGATATTGGTACCCGCATATGCGTATCTGTGTAAGGGTATGATTTATACAAGGCTCACTACACCTTAGCAAGGAAGGATCAATTCCTGATCCTGTCATATCAATTTGATGCAGGGTAAAAATGTTAGGGATATAACCCTGCAGTTCTCGGGTTGCAGCCCATTGCACCGAAGGCGCATCGCAGTTCTTGGGATGCAGCCCTGCAGTTCTTGGGATGCAGCCCTGATTATATGCGACCGATCGACGAAAACCTCTTGGGTACATGTTTCCACGGCCTGATTATTATTAGGTCGGCAACTTATTGGCAAAAGTCATCGGCTATCAGCTTTTGACTCAGAAGCCACAATGTTATAGAAGCTGCGACCTATTGTGACCATATGCGGCAGTTATGCCTTCAGCATACGTAGACAATATGATTATATGGAACTTATAATCCCACTTAAGTTGCATCATGATATATTTATCCAAGTGTGTACAAGTGTTCAGGATTTGATAAGGGGTACTGCAAGGGGTTGACGCCCCACAAGCCAAAGGTCACTGTCTCATAAGGCTCGCCTCAAGTGTGCGGCTTTGAGGATTAGCGTCCTGGTGAGGCACAGTTATGATGCTTCCTAGTCCATAATGGAGCTGGAAATGAGAATGCTCAAGATATCCGAAGACAGGAAGGCTTTTGGTTGGCCAGAGTTGCTGTCTAGATGTTTAACCTCGATGGGATGGCATTCGGATACAAACTGTGCAACCATGCATGTGACTTATGCATTGGTGTATGACTTTGATGAATTGTCTCTTGTCATGGACCTGGAAGGAAACAATGACGGGCAAATAGCTAGAGTGGCGGATCTCACTCACTCGGCTTTGCTGTTATGGAATTCGATGCCCAATGGCACAACTGGCAATCCTTTGCTCAGATGCTTTCCTTAAGACATTGGCAACAACTTGTGTGCCAGCTTTTCAAGATTTGGGGAGAAACCATGGATCAACAATTCATCAATCAAAACACATGTTACCAAGGCTGATTCAACGAATCTTTCAACTCTTGAATTTCGACAATCAGCATCTCAGGCTGTTGACGTCAAAGTGATGGTCGTAAGCTTACAATATAGCTTATTCACATTTGAAAAACCATCGTTCTCCTATGTCAGTGTTCTTCATACAATATGATAGAGCCAGAGAAATATGCATCTATGATTTCTTCATGACGAACTTTATGTGTCAGTAAGTCAAATAAGACTTCATTTGATGTTTCAATCAGCATGATGTACCGTGTCATCAACTTTATGGCTGCTATACACAGATGCTGGAACTTTTTGATAAGATTTTTAATTTTCCAAGCAAAATCACAATGATGTAAATCAATTTGTGGCAGCTGTATGAAGAATGAATGAATCTATACTCCTTCCTCCCCCTTTTAAAAAGAGGTGTATCAAACCAATCAGATGGTGAAAATCAGACTGAGATTACTCATCGAATGTTTTCGAGGTAACAATGTCAATATGAACATCGATTCTGTCTACGTCATACCGGCAATATGCCTGACGTTGTTGAATGTGGCAAATGCCAGATGATGTCAAATGTCCAATATCAATATGCAGTTTTTGGGTTGCAGCCCACATACTTTGTCAGTTCAGGGTCACTATAGTGTACCCAACTTAGACAATGTTTCTGGATAATGATTGTCACAATGAACAATGAAATCAGTGATGGTACCGAAGTTGACTTTGGTATCGAAGCTAATGGAGAGTCAATCAAGAAGTGTCTGTAATGACAACAACTTAGTACAAGCTCTATGTTTATACTTGATGAATGGCCGGTATGTCATTTCATTATGACTAGAACATGGCATTACCTAGTGATATGTGTATCTCTTCAGTACATGATCACTTATCTCAATGGTGCCCATTTTATTTTTGGGCAAACACTATTCAGAGACTTGTCATGGTAAGGAAGTATGAATGATGAATGCGCATTGGAATCTGAATCTAATGTACTTTCTATATGCACAGGATAGAACATATTTTCTATGTGATTCTGGATCCAGGAACTAGAGTCAATGTAAAGCTCTTTTCCTATTTCAGACGATGAAACCTTTATTCCCTCAGGTGCAATACCTTATTGTAAGGAATTCATTTCAATACAAGTTTCAATCGATTTTCTCAAATCTGTCACTTTTGTGATGATCAGATTGGTCAACTTTACAGCATAACCACTTCCCCTCATCATGTTCCAGGTTTTGAGAAACTATTTATATTAAAAAATATAAGTTGTTTACTCTAGCTAAAGCTACCACTGACTGTCCAACAACCACTGAGGACATTGCTTCCTACGTCTTTTGGCATCACGCTCAGCTTTTTATTTATTCTGCAAGCGCCTCTTTGCTACTGCTACATCCGGAACGTTGTACCAGCCACGAAACTTGCTGGAAACTACTAGCTCATCTTCTGAGCTTTCTTCATCCAAAAGCAACACTCGCTCCAACATGTCTTGTTCTTCCATCGAGCACGAGTCACACAGGGAGGCAGCAGACCTGCAGCATGCGAAGCAAATAAACAGCAAGAAAGTCACCATGCAAAATCACCATCCACTGAAGGAGATGACTCCCATCATAGGGCGGTATATTGGCTGTTTTCATATGACACATGGAAAACATGAGTAACTCTTGGAGAATTTCGGGGAAAACATCCTGAATTGGCTGTGCTTGATTGCTTTATGCCCAAGAATGACCGAAGAGATTGCTTGCCATCTTTAGCCATATGGCGTAGAGGCCGCTTACCAACGGTTGGGTCATAAGCTGGATAGCTATGTTAGCTATGTTGGAGGCTGAATAGCCATGATTGCACAGATTCTGTCCTTCATGATGAATAGACCTTTGAGAAATGGTGTCTGATGAATCAATACTTTTGACAACAACTCAACCTTTAGGTATGATGAAGAGCTGATGATCTTTGTTGCAATGCAATTGTTTAATGAGTACCACTGAAATGCCTTGTGATATAATAATCTCACTGCATAGGCTTTGTTCAATGGCGGTATGATCAGATATGTAATGATCCATGAAGACAAGATGGTTGGTATGGCTCATTCAGCAGGTATGATTACCTGAAAGAGATGCCAATACACGGATACATTTCAATACATAAGGGCAATAGGCTTATTGTATAGCCTTCAAAGGCAGCTAGCATTTATGCTGCATTGGTCAGCTCAGTGGCTTTGACCTATCTAGGTGTTGTACTCAGGCCGTAGCCTGTATATTGTATTGAGTAATCTTGACACCTTTAATGATCCAATCAGATGAAATATCAAGAATGGTTGCCCTTTTTCAATGATCATCGGTGGCAGAGGCTATGGTGCTTGTACCGAGTCAATATACAATTCTAGTCTGAATATGTGCTAGACCAGATGTATACAATGTCTAGGTCTTCAAATTCAAGCTCATATGTGTGTTATGGCTGATGACCTTGGAAATGTTTGATACATAAATGTGTCAACTTCATGGAGTTCTGCATGGTTTGACTGCATATAGTCAGGCTTACCAAAACAAAAACAATGATGCAACTTACTTTATTTTATTATTTGTCTTTATTATTTATTTGGGTTTTAGTTGTATTTTTAGCTTATCATCTTCCCCCCTCAAGGAAGTGTATTGCTAGGCGGTTGTCAAGCGCCGTTTAAATACAACAGAGGTCCGACCTCTATGTGATGACGTGGAAGCTTTCTATGAAGCTGGATAGCAGTTCTCGGGTTGCAGCCCATTGCACCGAAGGTGCATTGCAGTTATTGGGATGCAGCCCGAATCCACGTCATCAGCGTGGGTCATATAGTGCCCAAGCATGTGCTGTATATATACAACACTACCCTCCAGCAGCGAAGTGGTTTGCTATTACCAACATCGTATGCTGTGGGATATCAGATATGTGATTAGAGAGCATGGTAATATATGTACCATGTTTGTCAATATCGGAGAGACTGTGTCTTCTTTAAAATCCTCATGACTATATGTATAATGGTGTTGTACTAATGTCACACCTTCTCTCTGAGTGATTTATTGATTTCAGATGTGATGTCGTGGCAATCAACCTTGTCCGCTTGTACCGGAGGTTGTATGAATTGTGTCCACGTCATTGGCACGAGTCATATTGTGTCCATGCATACGCGATCTCGGCGCAGGTCACATTGTGCCTCCATTTATTACATCTGAAATATCTGTTACTCATCTTTGTGAGTCTAGACAGCATTGTGCTGATTGCAATGCTTTCTCTGGTGACTTAAATATCACAGATTATACCAAATGTGGTGATCAGTCCAGTGCAATATTTTGTCACCGGAATGTACAGGGATTGTAAATGATCGCAATCCAGCCGGAGGAACAATCTCAACAGCTATTCTGTACTAATGAATTCATCGGAGTTATACTCATTTCGACGATTCGAAACCCATGTCATTTGTAGTAATGACAACTCACATGGATATATAGGGTTTTTATCACAATGCTTTTATGTGATGTCAACATATTATGAACAATTCACTTGCATCTTAGGACAAAGGAATTACGCTTGGAAGGTCTTGCATGGTGGTCTCCCAACAGTTATCAGCTGTTATTCAGGTGCCACTTCTGCCTTCAGTACTGGGACTATATCAACCAGTCTTACAGCGATGCACTTGTCCTTCCCACTCTTATGTACGGCTATAGTGCCCAAGTGTATCAGGTGGGATATATATATACATTATATAACTATCATCTTCTGATCCAGGATATGCAATTAAGCATGGTATCAGGTATATGTTATGTATATAGTTCAGCATTCCAAACCTACTCGAGGATGTAAATGCTGAGCAAGAGTCAACTTATAGTCATTGGGATGTAGTTTCCCATCCGAGTTTACACTTTATTAGTGATGGTGGGTTTAACGTTGTACAGATTTCAACGTTACTTGTGGATGCAGTGATTTTATCAAAAGCAATCCATCAGAAATCACCAGATCGGAATATAAAATGGATATGTGTGTGATCCTATCCACCTTCTTCCCTCCTTGAGGAAGTGTGAACACATAGGCAGGTCAGTTGCCAATGTACCTTATGAAATAGCATGCAATCCATATAGGAAGCAGCTGTTACAGTTCTAGGGTTGCTGCCCGAAATATTATCATGTCTGTGCTGATTACAGCATGATATATATATATATATATATATGCCAAACACAAAGTTTTCCCAATATTTAGGTGGCATTTAGGGCATGTTACATCACAGTGGCCCATATCCCCTACAGTGTGTTTAGGGTGTTACTTGGTATCAGTAACCCTAAAATAGGTAAAATCAAAGCAGTATAAATATTTTCCAAACATTTTTAAGAAAAACTGCATTTAACTGCACACTGTATGTTACGTGGTTTTTTAGAGGTACGTTACACCCCTGGTACACACATTTAATTTTAGGGGTGTTACAGTGTGTCCACACTTCTCGCGAAGCCGCCTGAGCGTGCCACCTAGTCCGAGCCGCGGGCCCAAAAATAATTTTCAAAAATGCGATTTTGCTACTAACTGTGCTCGCAGGATGCAATAACGACACCACAGAGAACACACTAACGGCACCATGGCGGACGACACAACGGACACATACAGATTCGGCCCGCCCACACCCCACATGTCACATTGCCGCCTCGCACCCTACGCAGGCTAACGGTTTTTTGTACCTGCAGGGCGAAGATACGCTCCAAAACACGTTCGTACCACACTCGAAAACAACCCTCCAGCACACCAAACTCGTTCTCGCAAGAAATATGGCCAAAACCGCTAACAAACCCAGACTGACGTGCGCAGGCTCGTCCAAATCGACCCAAAAAACCACCGTGGGCGGGCAGCATCACCAACCGCAAGGAGAAGCAACAGCTGGCCTACCTGAAATCGAAAACATGCCAGAGTACGACCAGAGCCCTGACGGCTCGGACTTGGACTCTGAGCCGAACCACTCTCCAAAAATAACATCTGTTGAACTCGGAATGTCGGACTCCGACTCCGAGCTAGAGTACGCCACTCCGGAAGCCGATCGGGCAACCGGTATGGCAGGCATACAACACGAAAAGGACGTTCCATCGGAACGTACTGACAAAACACACGCAGAAGACAAACCACCCAAACAACAGAAGACCAAGAAGGTACACTTCGCGGGAAGTGCGATCCCGCAAAAACATAAAACAAACAAAAAACAAGAATGAAGACGGGCTACCCGGCACTGCCGGCCCCCGCGCCAGAAACCCCGAGGGGACTGAATCTGGTAACAAAACACAAGTCCAGCCAGAGGAGCTGCGAAGGGCGCTGGACCGGCCCATCGACTACAGGAAAGTCGACGGAGCCCCAGCTGACAACATCCCGAGCCTCCTTGAGTACACCACATCAAAGAGCACAGAGACCACGCTGGAAAAGGTGTCTCGAATCTACCAGCGCCGTCCTAAGGCCACGGAAAACCCGGAAGCCAAAATCTACCACATCGCCACCAAGTGGCACACCGACCGCAGGGAGGTCCTGGTGGCGGAGGACCCTCCCGCGCATGCCTTCAAACTAGGAGTGCCCGTGGTACGTGGGGAGAGACTCTCTCTCACCCACGTACGATCAGTCACGGGCAGCAGCCTTGACCCAAGCGACACAGGGCCCACGGGCTTCCCGTACACAGGCACCCCACAATTAAAAATAGTGGACTTGGACGAGAGCATCAAGGAAGTGCTCAAGTACCTCCGGTACCTGAACGCCCTTCTTTTTGAGGTGTCCGACTCACCAGAGGCCGTTGTGTACGACCTCCGACACACCCACATCTGGCTCAACAGTGCGGGCAGGGTCAGGCAAATAGACCTTGCCTTCCAAAACAGACCTCTGGCAGCCTTTGTGCTGTTTAACCCAGTCTTTCGGCTCCCACTACACGTGGTGCCGCAGGCGCATCAAACCTGCACAAGGGAGCAGCCAGTGCTCCCTTGCATCTACGTATGGTCCCCCTGGGAGCCAGTGGAAGGGCCGACAGCAGGACGCAGTGTCCTGGTCTACGGGCCACTGCTCAAGGGGAAAACCATCGAGCAGGTCTCAAACATCCTGGCGACCTCCGTCATCGAGAGACGGGAGTCAAGGCACGAGCTCGGGCACCTGGTTGACAGGATCCGTAAAGGTACGGTGAGAGAATCTCCGGAAGACGCAGCCCTCAGGGAGGTGATACTACTGGAGGCAGTCTCACCGGCTGCAGCGGAGCTCATCGTGCAACACCCGTACCCCTGGGGTGTGGCCACGACCACTTGCTGGCTACCCAGCAAGGAGGTCAGCGACGAGGTCGCAGCCCGGGAAGTGGCCATCGTGGACAGGAAGCAGATACTGCACGACCATCACCGAAGCCACATCGTGCAGGCCGTCGTAGAGCACATCGAGAAACTTACAGCCAACACCACTGCCCTCAAGGGCACCGAAAACATCTTTGACTTCCACGTACCGTCCCGGCAGTGGGCACCTTCGACGCCCGGGGACCCATCGTCTCTGCTACAGTGGAAGCGCAACGGTGGTGGGTATACGATCAACTACTACGCCATACTTGCGGAGGAGGCGTACGAAGCGATCGCCAATGCGGGTAAACAGACGGTGCGAGTACTGGCAGGGGTAGACGACGCTGGCCGACACATCTCCACCTCGATCACGGTTGAGGTGGGGAGGTGGAGCGCCCAAGGGGCGGGCACCAAACAACGTCAAGCCCCACGAGCAGCACGCGGCAGGGAGGCGCGTGGGGGAAGAATCGACCAGATAGCCGAGGAGGTGGCCTCCCAGTTCATCAATAAAGTGGGATCAAAAGCCGACGAGGTCTTCCAGCAGGCCGTAGCCACCAGCAAGCAGCCCACCCCCGAGACCAAGAAGCTGCTCAAAAACATCAACAAGCAGCTGGAAAGGTTCAACGAGTCCAAGCCCGTCACACTGGACGAACTCCGAGACCTGCACAGAGAACAAGAGCGCAACGCTGGGGTGCGCCATACAGAAATCACTCAAGAGGTAAGAGGCTTCCATAAAACATACCAGGAAACCGGTGGTGCCATGGTGAACACCCTCAGGGCACTCACCGATCGCCTGACAGGAGAAGGAAAACAACAGGCACCTGATCATCCGCTTCACTTCACGAAAAAATCACCACAGACTGCAGAGGAGGACGATCAGTACCGGGGCATCCCCTACACTGGCAAGAAACCCGACCCCAAGAGGAGCCAGCCCCCGCCAAAGAGACCAGCAACCAACACGGGGGGCCGGGCGATCGACGCCGAGCCACCGGCGAAGCGGAGGGCACAAGGGGGTGCACAGGCGACAGCACAGGAGGGGGCACAATCTGAGAGCCCCCGATCAGCCCCGCCACTCACTAGAAAGGTGAGTAATCATACAACCCCCTGCCCTGCTGACCAACTCACATCACAACCCACCACACCCTGCCAGTGGAATCACACCCCCACTGCACTAACAAATAACATCTGTGCTGCAGAGGACCAAGGAAGCAGCAGGCCTGCAAGACAGGGTGGCATAACAGAGCCAGCTGCAGGGCCTCATAGCAAGAGAAGGGATATAGAAAGCAGACCTAGTAAAGTTAGCCTGAACTTACAACTCAAAGTAATATTTATGTTGTCTCTGCCTGCCATTGCAACTGCCACTGACAATTGCTGTGAATACATGCACCCAGCAAGCACTTCCCACACTGACCACGCCGGGGGACCGAGCATTAACCACACACCGTTCGAAAGGAAAATGTCAATTCACCATAATAACTTACTACAAACTAACCGAAAACTAATAGCAACACCCCGGCAGACGAAGAGTCCACGCCAGTCTGGGGTTCACCTTGACGACACACTAAATAACAGGGATGATGATACCTCGCGACACTCACACCCTCATGCCAGTGGCAAGCAAAACAGAAAGCACCGAATGGACAGCAGATGCGGATACACGCCAGTGATGGCAAAGGTCCTACCCACGCATTTCAGCCGAGGGAGGGCAACATTACCGCCCACCTGGCTAAAACATAACTGTCCTAATACAAACAACCCTATGGTAACCCTAAGCAAAAAAGATACAAATGACCATGCACAACCCAAAATAATGGGAATAAAACTGAAAAACCTCGGGGGAAGACTCAGGGGGGTGGAAGGACTGTATACACAAAATATAGGAGCAAAATTCCAATGGTCGACCACAAGCGAATTCCTAAAAATGCTCTACGTTAAATTCGGAAAAACCGGAGAACATACTGAAACCCGGAAAAATTTTTGCACCACCACGGGACAACAAAACAAAAGCACGGCCCACCTTGGAAATACCATTAGGGGGGTTACAGCAAGTGATTTAGGGCAATGTAACGCTGTAACCATAAACCCAACAATTGGAATGCATAGACACGGGGAAGGCAGAGCAGCGGCAACCCAATGTAACTGTCCCCACCAGCTGACAGTGGCATTACCACCCACCCGCTTAACCCATGAATGCCTGAATAATACAAACAACCCTACTATAACCCTAGGCAAAAAGGACACAAATAACCTTACACAGCCCAAACTACTGAGAAGGAAGCCAAAAAACTCTAGGGGACGACTCATGGGGGCGGAAGGGCAATGCACACAAAATATGAGAGCAAAATTCCAAAAGTCGACCACAAGCGAATTCCTAAAAATGCTCTACGTTGAAACCAGAAAAACTGGAGAACATGTGGAAACTCAAAAAATTTTTGGCACAGCCATGAGACAACGAACTAAAAACACAACTCACTCTGGGAATACCTTTAGGGGCGTTACAACGGGCGATTTAGGGCAATGTAACGCTGTAACCATAAACTCAAAAAATAGACTACACGACTGCACGAAGTGCGGAGCAGCAGCAACTCAATGTGAACACCCCCACCGACCAACAGCAACACTACCACCCACCCGACTGGTAAGGAGTAACCAGGACATTGCCAGGCCCCTGCAGAACGCCGCACTCGCCCTGACCCCAATACTCACCATGCTGTTACTTACCACATTGCCAAGAGGAAAAGCGCCAGGCCGCACGAAGAAAACGAACAACATTGAACCCAACAGCAGAACATGTAAAAGGAGGTGCAGGAGGAAATGGACCAAAGCGAGAAATGCAACGAAAGGGAGAGCACAACCACCTCCCGGCCAGAAACTGCTCAGAATAATTTACCGAAATGGTAAACCCATGCTCATTAGGACAAGGAAACCGGAATATGCGGTAACTACAATACCAGAGGGCACCCCAACCAAGCACAAGCTGCTGATGAGGGGAGTTGAGCAGAGAATGAGACAAAGAGCCAGCCGCTGCAAGCGGAGCATGGCAGGTGGGGGAAGCCAGGACCACGCAGGGACGCACCCACACAACACCACCTCAAAAGGACTGTTCGAAAAGAAGGGCCGACTGAACATGTTCCAAATGCAACATGCCCACACACTATATGAGAATGACCCATTGCCTCCTCTGGTGGTAGCCTCAATGAGGGAAACACTGAAACCAGGGAACACCAAAGAGCCACATACTACGAAGGCACTACAACTACTCAGGAACCTCCAGAGCTTCTGCATACCGGTATGCGATGGCAAGCACTGGAGAGTAGTGCTGGCGGGACCAGACAAAGCAAACGACAAACTTAAGCTCTGGATATATGATTCCTTGAATGGTAAAACTAAAGCAACCCTACACAACACAAAACGACTTACAACGGAAATGACCAACTGGGCAGAACACCTCGCAGGGAAACTGAGCAGACAAGTAACAGTGGAACTAATGAATGTAGGCAACCAAAGCGCACAAGACCACTACAGCTGTGGGGTATGGGCCCTGATGGCCACCAAAGCATGGATGCACTTCCAGGAAACGTGCCCAGAGGGACACTGGCCCACCCACTTCAATGAGGCGGTCAGCAAATGGGGACCCACCAACAGAGCAGCGGTGGATGCTTACAGGAAGTCGATACAGCACACAGTGAAGAAAAGAATAACTGCCGCCGAAGGACAACAGCAAACGCCAGGGGGCAGTCAGCAAATGACAGGGGCCAGGGAACCCACTGACGACCCAAACCCAACCCCGCAAGCCGAGGCACAACCGCCACGAACCCAGGAGGGGGGGCACAGAGTACACACAAAGCAACAGGGACTATGGAAATGGCTCCATAGACTGACCCCCATGAACCAGGCAAGGGACAATGAGCACACGCGAGGAGAGCAGGGAACGATGGAAACCCACTCGGACGAGGGGGGGGAAGAGACAAGCGATGAACCCACTGCACAATGGGAGAAATTCGAAGACGTGCAACAGGAGGCACCGGAAACAAGCGACCCCCGAAAACACCAGCCCCCCCTCACGGAACCAAAAAAGGGGGAGATAGGAGAAGACCGCCTACACATGCTCACATGGAACATAGCAGGACAAAGTGACGCCTGCCTCGACCTAGCAGAGGCAGTCAGGAAGAGGCACCAGAACCAACTGGGTCTACAAGTGGTGGTGCTCACGGAAGTGAAGCATGCACACGACAGTGTGATGAGGAAATTCAGAGACCTGCAGTACACTGCAATTGGCACCAAAACAGAGGCAAAAGAAGCAGGCAGTGCTGCAGGACAGCCAGTGAAAGGAGGAGTAGCCATACTCCTTAGCAACCCCTACGGCCACGCTCACAACCACCATGTAGTCCCAGCGAGGCACCTGGAGGGGTACCTACTCCATGTGGTGTTACACCTGCCCGGGGAAGTAATGTACCACGTGCTGGGCATATACAACCCACCGGGAGCGGAGGAGGGGAAAACCAGAGACAAGATACTAAAGTACACAGCCAACCTGTTCCGAAGAACAGCGGAAAAACCGAACGAGCATGTCATTGTTGGAGGAGACCTCAATGCAAGCAACACCAGCACAGGAAAGAGGGTAACGAAAACCGATAAACAATGGAAAAAGCTCGCGGAAGAGTTGAACCTCCATAATGTAGGCCCAACGGTAAATACCACGCTGAACTGGGCAGAGAACAGAAACATTGACAGATGGCTAGCACCGAAGGACAAACGGGCCCAATACGAGAGGGGAGGCACCGCACACCTCACTCAGCACCACACGAGTGACCACGAGATGGTTAGCCTTACGACCCTTCGGCTAGACAGCATAGACACCCATGAACCATACGTGGACCAAGACCCCCACCCAGGGCAAGTGAAACTGAACACGCCCCTGAGCAAAGCCCACAGGGAACCCCTCCAAAGCGTCCTCCTCAGAACACACGACTACGCCAGGACTGCTAAGCTGAAAGACATGATAGGGATAGCCACCCGATGCAGGGAAGAAGGCAACAAGCAGGTGGCACATGCCACAATAGACAGAGCAGGAGAGGCAGTGCTGAGTATACTCAACAGAGCAAACAATTGCGCGCTGAAGGATGAGGAACTACCGACGGTGATAACTGGAAGAACCTCCACCCATGGGGCAACGGACCTACTAATGAGCAAAAAGGACAGAAAAGAAAGAGATGCCGCGATTCTCAAAATGCGGATGCACAAGAAAACCAAACGACAACTACGAGACCCACACACGGAACACACCACTCTCCGCCACCTGAAGGAAGGAGAAACAAAAGGCCCGACAAACAGGGACAACGCAGACACAAAGGAATGGGTCTCCTGGCTCACTGAGGAGGCCAAAAAAGAAAGGTCGACTGCACACAAAGTGGTCAAACAGCACTGGAAGCGAGCCAAACAAAGGCATAATGACAAAACAGTAAGAGAATACTGGAACAACCAGAAACGATACCACAAAAGGATTTATGCCAAGGCCCAAGAAACAGGCCATGCCCCCACGGCGAATATACAGGCCCTACAGGACAGGGAGGGCAACCTAACCGTGGGCCACAAGAACATTGCAAACGCACTGGTGGACCACATGGCCCACTCGGCACCATACAGGATGGAACACCGGAGTCTACCCGACCTAGCAGCCCCACCATGGGAGGACCCGGCCCACAAGGAGCGACTTGTAAAGGCACCGAGACCGGACCCCAAGGGAATGGACCTCACGATAAGTAGACAGGGCTACAGCAAAGCAGTACACACCCTAAACAACAACAAGGCACCAGGCCCCACCAGACCCCCTAACGAAATTCTCAAGTACATGCCAGAGGACTTCCACGATGCCCTGCATGCGCTCATGCTGGAGATGTGGAACAGCAAACACGTCCCCCTCACCTGGAAGAGAGGGACATTCTGCTTTCACCACAAGAAAGGGGATGTCACCCTGCAGCAAAACTACAGGCCCATAGCCCTACTGGAGGGAGTATTCAAACTATACACCTCGCAAATAGCAAACATGCTCTCCACGTTCTGCGAAACACAGGGGATACTGGCCCAGGCACAGGAAGGCTCCAGAGAGAAAAGAAACACACTCAGACAACTTACGAGAGTGACCAACGCAATAGAGGACGCAAATGTCTCCGGACGGGAACTGCATGGCTTGTATGTTGACTTCGAAAATGCATATGGCTCAGTGGACCACAACAAGCTGCTACATACAATGCAATACCTTGGGATACCTGATGAGCTCACACAAGTAGTGAGAGATGTCCTAGGTACACAAAGTCATGACACCATGTCAATGTACACCAGGGTAGGGGGGGAAACTTCTCACGAAACGGTCCAGGTGCAAAGAGGTCTCCTCCAAGGAGACAGCATGAGCCCCCTCCTCTTCATAATATACCAGGAACCACTGTTAAGATGGCTGGAGGTAGGGGAGCATGGGTACCAACACAAACACGCAGCCGAGCAGGAAAGACTGGGCCCCCTCAGGACGACAGCAGGGGCATTCGTCGACGACCTGCTCATACTATGCCCCACGATTTTCCACATGCGGGCCCAGCTACACAAGCTGGAGACATTCTCACGATGGAGTGAACTCAAAATTAACCTTACCAAGTCAGCCATAACCGGCATAAAAAATGGGGTCTCCATACCAGAACAACTCCATAAGGACCTCAAAACGGTTGGGGTGGATGGTGAGCTGAGCCACTTCAAAATACTCAAACCGGGAGACACATACAAATACCTAGGAGTACTACTGGCATTCACAGGCAGATGGGACAAGGAGAAGGAAGCTGCCAGGGAGGAAATGAACCACAGGATACAAGCACTACTGCGCTCGCCGCTGACCCCAGACCAAAAAGAGTACTCCCTCCACTCTGCAATACTGGGAAAGTTCAGATATGGACTACACTTAGGCCTCTACACAGCGGGTGAAATAGATGACTTCAACAAAGTAATAGGGGGGGCCACAAAGAACATACAAGGCCTACCCCGTAACGGAACACCGAACATTTTCACCACACAGGAAAAGGAAAGATTCGGACTGGGCATGGTGCCACTCCAGGCAGTCTACGCCCAGGCAATTTGGAGCGGACTGCTGGAAGCCATGCACAGTGAGGAGGACAGAGGAGCCGTACGGGGCCCTGCGTGGAGGCAAATAAACCTGAGGTCAAGACTCAGAATGTCCCACGTCAGCAGGTCCACCAGAGGACTGATAGAATACCACTGCACCACACGCAAGAATTGCACAGACCTTGACAAACTCTGGGGGGGACACCAGACAAAACACAACACACTAAGAAAACTCAATGCCCTTCTCAGATACAACATTACGCCCCAAGGAACAGAAGGGTTGCTCGAACAACTCCAGACCCCAGTACCGAAGATAATGGAGCAACTAAAAGGGGCGACAAGAAGAAAGTCTGACAAAGAAATGGAAGGAACCACGAGAAAAACAAAAGCTGGCAAAATGATGGATGGGGACCTGCCGGCGCCTCCGGACTGGCAGGCG
>LGRX02008425.1:0-24572 GCA_001247695.2 Cymbomonas tetramitiformis
GGGAGTCCTCGAGGTCAGAAATGTCCCCAGAAGTTGCGGGTTGAGAACTGGATGGAGATAAGGTCAAATCCAGAGTTGTCGCTGGATTCGCATCTGATGGTTCCGCTGAGTCCAGGGAGAGTGAATCACCACTTGCTGTTGAGGGTAGAGCCAGGTGAGCAGCCTCCTCCGCAGCTTCCCTTTCTCGCTGGTTCCATTGGTGCACCCTGTATAGACTGCACCATGCGTCTGGAATTTCTACATCTCCACCAGAACCTGGGATAGTACCGCACTCGGTCTCCAGAGATAGCTGAACTGCTCCTTCGGTTATCGTTAGGTCAGGGGTGACCTTCCCATGCCATCTGTACCAGCGGCGGCGATATCTGCGCCACCCTTCTGGTACCCATGCATTTCTCCATTTCTCATTCTCCTTTACCCGCGCTGCCGCGGCCATGTGCTCCGGGTGCGTCATCTCTCTCCAAGCACGCGTGCGATCCGCCAGTGACTCTGCTCGAAGTCCTGGTGGTTCATCTCCCAGCCTCGTAACCTCTGCCTCATGCTGCAGTCGGTCTCGTACCGTCTTCGGAGTTCTGCTGCGAGGTTTTCCACTGCGCTTGCGCGCTGCACTCGTAGTGCGCTCTGCGCTTGAGGACGCCCTCTCTGCCAAGGCTGGACACGCTGCTGGTCGAGACGTCGAAGGAAACACCTGAGGTCGAAGTTTAAAAGGTGGGGGTTCTGAAGCTGGGCCAGTTTTTGAAGTTCCACCCCCTTCCTCCCCACTGTCGTCCAGAGGGTGTGAAACCGCGGGTAGCGTTACATCCTGAATCCGCTGCCTCAAGGCTCGCATACGCTCCACCGGAGCTTTTCTCGGTACCCGCGGTCGAGGAGTGTTCCGCCAGGGGGTGTTGAGTGGGTTGAAGGTCCACTGGGTCTCCTCTCCCTCATCCTCATCCAGTGCTGCCAGTACTGATGCCTCAGGGTTAGGGTTAGGGTTAGGGTTAGGGTTAGGGTTAGGGTTAGGGTCTGTGGGGTCAACGCGGGGCGTTTCGCCACGCTCGCGTTGTGGAGCCTGCCGGCGATCACCAGTTCCAAGGGAGCGATCTACACTGAACATAACGGGAGGCTTGGAGCGCTCAGGCGACGAAGTGGGTGACCTTCGTGGCGACCGCTGATGGCGCCGGGACACAAAGTGATGTTCTCGCCGGCCCTGCTCAGTGGAAAGGTTCGCTGTGTAAACAGCGGTACTGGTCAACGAGGGTTCATCCCGTAGGGTTCTGGTGCTGTCGAGATGGCGTTGTCGCCTCTGATCGGCAGACCAGGTGAATCCGTACCCTCGAGCGGCCAGAGGGTTGGGGGGTGGCGGAGGCTCTTTCTGGATATTCCCCCGGTTAAGGGCGAAGGCTGTACTCCTTGCCCAGGGGCGGTTACCCATACCGCCCTGTCGCCGGCGTCCCGCCGGCAGGAAGACACTCAGTCCTCCTCCTCCGCAGATTGCTGACCCGAGGAGGACGCTGCGGCCGATTCCTCGTTCTGAAAATACTCCAGCGCTTCCGCTTCATCTTCCAAATCCTCCCATTCTGTCTCCAGCGCTGCGATATGAGATTCATTTGCAGCGCGGCGGCGTGCCAAACGAGCTGGGGCGTCAGCAATCCAGGCTCGTTTCTTGGCCTCGTCGGGACAGTTAGCCCATAAATGGGAGTCAGAGTTGCAGACGTAGCATCGGCGTGGCGGCCTGGTCAATCCCGCCGGGCTGGGCGGCACGACGTGCTGCACCCTGAGGTCGGCGGGGTCGAGGTCAGTAGCATCTTCCTCCCCAGCGTCCTGCACGGCGTTAAGTCTGGAGGACGAGCGACCATTCCTCCAGGTAGGACTTCGGTTCGCAGGTGCAGAGACGGGAGAGGTTCGCGCTGCGGTCAGAGCTTCACTGCGCTCCAATTTGGTGGCCACAGTGATGATATGCTGCAGCGCGGTGGATCCGGGATGATTGCTTTCCCAATCCGCTGGACTTTGCAGATCCAACCGATCCTCAATAAGGCGATCCATCACAGCTTGCTTCAGTCGCAGTCCAGACCAGAACTGATATAATAGCTGCTGTTGGCTGATGGCGTGGCAGTTGGGCATGGCGTCTGCCAATAACTGGACTACCTCGTGCGAGGATACCAGACGAGTGGCGAACAAACGCGCAGTCTCTTCTCGTCGCTGCGCCATGCGCATCACGGTCCCCGCTAGTCCTACCAGCGCGATGTCATCCAGTACGCTCCTGGCTACGTCGGCCAGGAAAGGCGCCAAAGTGGCGTAGCGCCGGTTCCAGGCCTCCGAGTTCAACATTCCACCTTGCTTGAGAAAAGTTAGGGATCGCGGCTGTAGTTTGCGTTGAGCCACTTCCTTCAAGATCTCCGGCATGGTGATCATGGTTAGGTCTAGGCGATAAGCACTCATGCGACCCAGGGCGAAGGTGACTACGCCCATTGACAGAAAATTGACCAGCGCTTCAGAAAAAGGTGGAAGCGCGGCAATATCTGCGTCAGTGGTGATTAGGTCAGCGGAGGAGGGGTACATAGGAATGTCTCTGATCAGCTTGAGCACATCAGCCACTGTCTTGGATTCTCGGTAGACATCACTTGGGGAAGCCGCTCCCATAAGATCGTGGTGCCCTGGGAATTGAGAAAGGCGCTGGTCCACTGGCAGGAGTCCCGGGGCCGCTGGCAAGGAATTTCCAGGCGATCTGTACTCTGCTGCGCTGGGAACACCAGAGGGAAACCGGTTGACGCCCAGTCTAGCCGGTACTGTGGCGGGAGTTGGTTGGTTGCCAGCCGCCATTCCTCTAAACAAGTACGCCTCGGAAGATGAAAATGCTGCCCAAATTTGGAGTCCCAGGGGGTCAAATTCTGTCAACTCGGACTCTAAGGCATTTTCCGCGATGGTTACCCATGAGTACAAGGGCAGGCGTCTCTGCTGAGTTCCAGTACGGCTTTCCGCGCAACGCCGCGCTTCATCCACTTGCGTTTTCTCCACTTCCAGAGTGAAAGCGTCACTGTCCTCAATCTCAGTCAGGCGCACAGGAGTATGCACTGACCCATGCTGCGCCAGGTCTTGGATGTCCACTCCGATGTGCCGCATAGTCATCCAAATCCGATTGGTATCGGTTATGAAGTGACTGGCGCTTCCAGGCATGGTTGGCAGTCGGTAAGAGTATTGTGCCTCAGCGCCGTGGCTGACAGTAACTGCGGAGGAAGAGGACAGGTGATTTCTCAACCAGAAGGAGGCTCCTTCTAAAGTCCATAGCAACACGTCTAGACGCCTGTGTCGTGGTTCACCATTGTCTGAAGGCGGGGGCGAGTTTCCTGGTGACGGTTGATCAGGCTCAGCGGAGTCAGAAGGCGATGAGCCGGTAGCCGGTGGATCTGGCTGAAATGGTGCCGGCGCCGGATGAGCCGGTGCCGGAGCCGGTTGAGCCGGTGCTGGAGCCGGTTGAGCCGGTGCGGGAACCGGTTGAGCCGGTGCTGGTACCAGCCAGGGACCTGATCCAGCTGCTGGCGCCGGTGCACCTGGTAAACCGCTCGCCCATCCTAAGGTGTGCTGGTAGGGCGTCATAGGTGGAGCGCCCACTGCTGGTAGAACCGAAGTCAGATGCGGATAGTGTTGGAGCACTTGCTGATGCAGATTTTGCATGTACTCTGATACCTCTAACATCATCTGATTCTGCATTAGGGATTGATGCTGAGAGTTCAGTGCGGGGACAGAGGCATCTGAGGGCGTTCTGGCTGAGGCGGGGTCAGAGAAGAGTGCTCTGCGCTGTTCTGCCAGGCGCTGCTGGTTCTGTTCCCATCTCTGATGGCGCCTCTCCCGGCGAGAAAGCTGGTTCACTGAGTCTGAGTTCAGAGGTAAGTTTCTGACTGGAATTCTGCTGAGGACATCTGCTTGAGAAGGGGGTTCGATGACTGGTTAGGTTGCGGTTAAGATGCGGCTGGTAGGCTGCGAGTCCAACGCCACGCCTGAGTGCGAGGTCTGCGTAACTGACTGAGCTGACTGGCTGCTCCGTAGTTGTTGAGGTCAGCGAGGTAGTCAAAGGTCTGGACTCGCGGTTCAACAGGGACTCGGGCATATCCGTAGTTGTTGAGGTCAGCGAGGTAGTCAAAGGTCTGGACTCGCGGTTCAACAGGGACTCGGGCATATCCGTAGTTGTTGAGGTCAGCGAGGTAGTCAAAGGTCTGGACTCGCAGTTCAACAGGGACTCGAGCATATCCGTAACCGTAGCTGCCTCCGTAGTCGCCTGAGTCAGTGAGGGCGTCAATGAAGTTGCCTCGCTGTCTATCTCGGACTCGAAAGTCACCGATAACCTTGCCATAGAGTCACCGATCACCTTAGGTTCCGTAACGGTATCGGTAATCGGTGAAGTCAGCGAATGCCCAGAACATGCTATGCTTATGTGGCGTGGGCCACCTGTCAAGCCGGAGCCACCTGTCCTCCCCGCTGCCCCCACCTCCCCGTTGCTTGTTGAGGAGGGAGTTGGATGCATTGAGTGTGCCATGAGTTCGCCAGCAATGCTTTGGTGCGTGTCTTCTGACCTCCCCGCTGCCCCCACACCCCCTTGGTTAGGGCGCGGAGTCCAGGCGAGATTCTCACCCGGCTGCTGGCGCTTTCGCCAGTTGGCCACATCAGAGCGGGAAGGAAATTGACGAAGTCCTGGTTTCTGCTCATTCGCCTCATTCTGCATGTCCTGCTCACATGCTGCAATTTTGACCTCGGTCATTTCGCGCACGGCGATCGGGTCGCGAGGTGGTCGGTCAGCCGGTAGAGGTTGTCCCACAGAGGCTGCTCCCGCGGACTCAGCCTGAAGCGCGTTCTCGCTGAATGGCGTGGGCAGCTGGCCGTGCGGGGAGGTCATCACCGTAGCTCCAGACCAAGTGTGTGGAGTCCTGTAGGAGTTCAAAGGACTTCGCGGTCTTGGAGCTGGAGGACTCATGTCGCGCGTCCGTGGTGGGCTCCTGCAGCGCGGCGGTGGCGGGGTCCGGTCTCGAGTCCGAGGCGGGCTTCGCTGGCGCGGAGCTGGAGGGCTCAGGTCGCGGCTTCCTGGCAATCGCAGGATGCCAGGGGAAGGAGAGGTCAAGTTGACATACCGCTGGGGAGTCGCCCTCATGTTTCGCCCTGCACCAGGGGTGTCAACAGTCAGCACCCTTGGTGACGCCGCTCTTGCATGACGCAGGGGCGGATTAGGGCGCGGTTTAGGTACCGTTACAGCCTCCTCCAGGGAAGGTGTCACACAAGCGGTTCCAGAGTCCAGAGCCAGAGGAGTCACGCTGTTAAACTCAGGAGCATCAGCTGACAGGGTCGACTTCTTCTTGGGTATCTGGAAGCTTGGCGCACCTGCTGCTGTCGCAGCCTGTGGCGGCTGACCCGGAGAGGGCGCCTTGTAGGTGCCCTTCGCCCCCTTGCCAATGGTTCCAGTGGCTGCAGCACCTCTCGTGCTGCGCTGGCTGGCCTGTCGTCCCCTTGTACGCCTGGGAGTCGACGTAGGCGACGTTGGAGGTGAGCGTCCCGTGTTGGCGTTTTGCATCATGTTGAAATTAAGAGTGGCAAAGTGTAAATCTGACCGTTGGGGAAGTCAAATCTGTCCAATTTGGGCAAATTCCCCCAGAACACTCAGAAAATATTTCATCGTAGCAGTGGAAGTCGTGGTGAACAAAGAAATATGCTTTCCAGAGTGAAATGCAGTTTTTGGTGGCCAAATTTCAAAAATTGAGTGTTGATCGGCAGTTTGGCTAATTTCTTGGCGGCCATCCCGGAGCAATCCAGACTAATTGGCCAGGTCCCAGTATTGGAGACTATTTTTTTCCTTCAAAGAATATAAAAAAAATAGAAAACTATCCTTCTGGGCTCCCGTTTCCTTCTATGTAGTCTGATGGGCTCAAATTTGTCTAATTTTGCTCTGCCGTGCCGGTTGGCCATCCCAATTTAAAATGTAGCGATCTATGAGGACCCAGGTCTCGGGGCCAGGTTCCAAACGACAAAAAAACTATCAAGAAACGTCTGGAATTTTTGTGTCTACGTTAAAACTGTCTCCGAGGTCCTCTTTTCTCAATCTGACCACTGGTCCACTTTTCACTCTCCGTTCGGGTCAATCTGGCTGTTAATCCCGGTAGATTTGAGTTGCTGGCGGCTTCTTTTCCCACTTTCTGACCATTTTGCAGCATAACAGTTTTGGAAAATCGCCTGTTTGCATGCAGGGTGAAAGTCAGGGGGCAAAAAGGGCGCAGAGCAATACCACTTCCAAGTGAAGACTTCTTGAGCACGTGACTGTATCCGAGCCGGAGCTCAAGGGTCAGTCAGAGGTAAATCTGCTTCAATCTTGGGGCACAGGTCCGTAGTCGGCAATTTTGCAGTGTACAAAATTGCAATGTTCTAGATAAACAGTTGAACAAGGCTACAATTCAAGCAATTGCAATATCTTTATGGCAGGAAAGATTGACCAGTAAATTAACAGGTTGAGCAACAGCTCCTCCAAATAGTTACTTCAAGTTAGAACAGCCTCCAAATGGGCAATATTCATGTCTTATACTTTCAAGGCGCGCAATTCATATCTCTAATCGATCTGTCCCATGTCGGCTGGCATATCATCATCTGCCACCTATACAAATCCTAATCAGAGAATCTGCATTTGGACAATCCTAATCAAGACAGTTGATTTCATTGTCCCTTGCTGATCTTTGCCTTCTTCCTACGAGGAGCCACGTCCAGCACTTCTTCTTCATCACTGTCACTGCTCATGGTGCATTTCAAATGAGTGATATACTCATGTGTCCAACATCTCGGATATTTCCTAGATTGCCTCTTCGTCTCTTCAGACACCCCAGCCTTATTCTCAACCATTGAAGTCAATCCAGTATCCGACCCATATGGTTTCTTTGGTGGTACATGAACAGTTTCCACCACAGAGGCTGGGGCATCCTCAGATATGGCCTCAGACTTCTGCTCGGTAATAGGCTGATCATCGGGCTGAACAGGTGAGGTCGGGGAGGTGCCCTTTGGTACCCAGTGAAGTTCACCCTTCTCATCCATGATCAATTGCAGTCCCAGTCTCTTCAACCTTCGAGCTTCAGCTTGTTCTTCAGCATCGTCAGCTACCAAGTCATCGAACTCGCTGACGTCATCCTCGGTGTCATCATATTCAGGCGAAGTTGGCTCCCATTTCGGACTGGCAGTGTCCATGTCATATATGACACCCGCGTCATCTTTGTCATCCGAATCTGGTAGCTTCTCCTTACTGTTAGTGACACCTGCGTCATCATTGTCATCAGAATCTGGTAACTTCTCCTTACTCCAGGACACAGCGCCTGTACCCGAATCTTCACTGTTCGTAGGCGCTGAGTGTGTAGGCTTACGCCCCTTGTAGGGAATTCCACGATATTCGTCATCGTCAATCACAATCGTCGGATTCCAGTACGCGATCCCAACGCGGCTGATCGGTAATGAGAATGGCGCTACCGGCGCCTTCAACTGAGTGGCGTCTTCTAGAAACCAGCCGCCGCCCCTATTACGCTCCCAGCGGCGTAGCGCACCAGAAGGGTGTACGATAATATCCTGCCAGCTATAATCAAGTCCAGGCTTTCGCTCCCCATAGTACGAAGTCAATGGCTCGGGAGTCCCCTTCCGAGCCCATTGCCATCTCACTGCCCCAGTATGCATAAATACAATATGCCAATCGAATGGCTTGGCCGGGCTATTGTTCCCTGGCACACTGCCGCAACTCATTCGCCACTCAGTCGCCACTCAGTCGCCACTCAGGCGCCACTTAGTCGCCACTCTGCCGCAATGCAATCGCCCCTCAGTCGCCACTCATAGTTGCTTTGAGTTGTGTGATGATGCAAGTGAAGAGGGCGCGGCCTTCTAATGTTCTTCTTCTTGCTTTTGCGCACAGGATCTTCTACTTGCTAAGAATGACGAGAGAAAGACTTCAAAGGAAGAGAAAAGTTGACCCTAAAACATCCAGTTCAGCTAAGAAGGCTAAAGTAGTCGTTGAAGCAGAACGAAATATGCAAAGCACCCCCATTAACCCTTAAACCGTTTCCTGGGTCATATATGACCCAAGGGTACCCAAAATTGATTTATGAAGCCGTCTACAATCCAAAAATGCTTTTGAAAACAGTTTTGAAAAGATCTCCCTTATGCGCATCAAACTGCGTGCCTAATGTCTCTCAAAACTGCCGCATGCTTCCAAGATGAAACGATGAAGAGTGTGACAATCGTTTGACGCAACACACGGTTATGGTTTGCGCGTATAAATACGCATGTTCAACCCTATTTAGGTCACGTTACATCTTCAACACATAGCTAGGCGCTATGCAAAACATGCTAGGGTCACGATTAGGGTTTGTACGGGGCAGTGGATACGCATTCAGCGCCACAATGCGTGAGATATACATTCATTGGTGACATCGCATTTTCACTCGATGCTCAATTTTGAACAATGCAGTACGATGCGCCTTTGAAATACGTTTTAAGCGGTATGCTCAAAACGCAAATCGGCCTTCGTATGCGGCGGCTATATGGAAAACACTGACTTCAACCAAAACCAAAAATAGTTATGACGGTTTAGGGGTTAACGTCGAGTTTCCTTAAAGGTGAGCGATTACTGTATGTACCGCGCGTGCACTGCATTACGGGTGCAGGCTAAATACACGTGTACCGGGCCAGCACTGGAAACGGTTGCGACCGGGTGCACACGTACTGACCTATGGTACATGGTGGGTACACGTGCACCCGCAATTTCCGATTTTTTTTATTTTTACGTAGAGCATTTTTAGGAATTCGCTTGTGGTCGAATGTTGGTAGTTTGCTCCAGTATTTTGTGTGTCCCTTCTCCTTGCTCTCCTGAGCCATTCCCTGAAGTTTCCTAACGTCTTTCCCGTCATGTTGTGCCGTGCGCGTGCATTTGCGTCCCTCGTTGTTAGGGTTATTTTAGGGTTCGCCTTTGTACTACAGTAGTTCCGTTTTAAGTGGGTGGGTGGTCGGTAGTGCGTCATTTGGTTGGTTGGGGTGCTTATTTTGGGCCTATCTTGTCCATCTCGGGTGTCGCTGTAGTGTTTTCGCTGTTGTCGAGTTTATGGTTACAGCGTTACATTGCCCTAAATCCATATATGTAACGCCCCTAATATCATTTCCTTGGCGGGCCTCATTTTTTGTATGTCGTCCCCTAGTTGTGCAAAACATTTGGGGTGTTTCGGTGTGTTTTCCAAAAATTTTACTTTTACGTAGAGCATTTTTGGGAATTCGCTTGTGGTCAAGTGTCGGCAGTTCGCCCTCATACTTTGTGTAGCGTGTCTCCCTACCCTCCTGAGCCATTCCCTAAATTTTTTTCCTGTCCCTCTCTGTATATGGTCGGATTGTTGAGGTACACGACGCTCGTCACGCACGTTCCTGCGAAGCACAGTCAGTCGGTACATTACCGGTACACATGCACCCGGGAATAATCACAATGGTACGACGTGGGTACATGTGTACCGCGCGTGTACGGTGAATGCGGACACATTCTCCCACTAAGGCATTCCCACACGACGCGCCCACGCAAAATAAAAATTTTGGCAGGGCCTCCGGCGCACATTGTGACCATAAGCAAGAATTTCCGGCATATTTCGTTTCACCTTCATGCGTAAGTGTCCGGTACGTATGTACCGACGTCACACCGGCCATGTACCAACTGAAGAACGGTAAGGTGCACGCGTACCCGGGGTGCACGCATTACTTTATGAAGGGAAGAACGCACCTTGCATCGACATCGTCGGTGTCGTGAACGGGTCGTTGTCGACCGTGTTGTCGCCATGCATGCGCCGGGGCCGGGCGAAGATACCGAGGGCGTCCCCGACGCTCCTGCCCATGTCGCATGGATCTGCATACGGGAAGACATTGCGGGTACATACGTACCGAACATGTATTAGGCGGCATAAGGTACATACACGGACGCATGCACCCGGCATGTACCCGGCGGCAGGTACATGCCGGGTACGCATGCCGCGCCGCGAGCAAGTACACGTTGGGTACAAGATAGAGTACACGTGTACACGGCATGTACGCATGGACGAATACATGTGTACCGCATATGTACTATCACCGTACGTTTTCGGTACATAGGGACCTTATCAGTACGCAACTAATGTTCTTGCATGTACCCGAACGTAATTGATGGGTACGTATGTTATTTCTGCACCCCACTTTGGCTTCATTCTTGTACTTTTGTGTACTTGCTCGCGGCGGATGTTGGGTACAATTAGGGTATACATGAACCATCCCGTTACTAAAATCCGCCGCGAGCAAGTACAAGAATGAAGCCAAAGTGGGGTGCAGAAATAACATATGTACTCAGGTTTATTTGGTATATGCAAGTGCAAGCGAGTACAATTTACACTTTTCCCGACAGCTTCAGGTACAACCCAGGCGCACGTGTACCCAAGCGAACATCACCAAAACGCAAAAAAAAAGTCACCAAACCCCCCAAAAACAAGTTGGCCTCATTTTAAAGCGCACGACGAGCGCAAAAAATAATCGAGTGCACGACGAGCCCGAAAAACATTTTAGTTGCACGAAAAATGGGCAAACGTGTTGCACCCCAAAAAAAAAGGAACAGAGAAAGAAAATCGTACCTCAATTAGGATGACCGCCCGAGTAGAGCGGTGGGGTGGAATAATCGATGACGATCGCGATCGATACGTACGTGACCTGCGTGCCTGCGATCCCCAACCCGCGAGCGCGAGCGTCATGCGGTGGATTATTCCATCTCCAATCGTCCGATGCATGGCATGGCATGGCACACGTTTCGCAGAATTCGTCATCGTCATCGTTATCGTCGATCGTGCTCGCGTGACGAGGACGTGCGTGCTGTGACTTCTCACGCCCCCCAACGCGCAACGGGAAGTCCACTGTAGGCATTTTTGCAGAATACTGTAAAAGTTCAAACTCACTGGTACAGCCGTCAACGCTTCACGTTTCACCGTCCAGCAGTGTGCAGCAGCGTGTGGTGGCCTCGCCAGCGGGTTGCATGTTATGATATTTCTCATTCTTGCTCGCTGCAATATGTCACAGGTTTGTAGTGCATGTTTTCTATATGTATATGTATTATTTTGCGTGTGCTTAGCGCGCTCATCCTTGGCATGCGCGGAACTTTGACTTGGAGTGAACGGGAAGATTCCCGCGAGTCCTTTGCACTCGAAATAGTTGGTTCAAATCCAACTCACTCCACCTCTCCTTTTCAGTTTCCCTCGTTAATTTCGTTTTTCACTTATATTATCTTTCATCTTTACTAAACGTTACTTGGTTGTTTTTGTTTTTCAGATCGCTGAAAATATTCGAGTGGTGAAATCAATTTTTCCACCATCATCTCGCGTTTACATTCGCGCTTCTTTGAGGTTCCTAGGTTGCTAGTTATGTTTTGCACAAGGGAATCTTTAATGCGTTTTCCGCTTTTTACTAAGTGTTGGTTCTTTGCTTTACTTTTCAGATCGGCTGTTTTGGAGAAACCCTAAATGGAGAAAATCGACCGCCTCGAGTACTTCATGAGCTTCAAGCTTCC
Source organism: Cymbomonas tetramitiformis (assembly GCA_001247695.2). Lineage (NCBI taxonomy): Eukaryota > Viridiplantae > Chlorophyta > Pyramimonadophyceae > Pyramimonadales > Pyramimonadaceae > Cymbomonas > Cymbomonas tetramitiformis. Next base: position 11,543 of record LGRX02008425.1, read on the forward strand.
CTTCGAGCGTGCTAGGTTGATAGATTGTTTACAATCGTAGTGTTGGAACTAGAAATCGTACGAATAGAACGTTATTTTGCGTATTGGTAGGATAGAGATGAGTAGTCCCAATTGTATCCCATCGTGCCTAGCTAGCTATACTATCGTATTAATATGATTGTATTAAACATGCTCGAGTGTTCCATGCGTATGCGTGATGTGCTAGCCTTCGCATAGCATATGCATTGTGGACACACTTAATGTAAGTAGCACACATTTTCGCAATCCTCTTGTGATATTGTGCATATAGATAGGCCTCGTACACGCGCACCAAAGTTGTACCCACCATTGCGTGCATGTGTACCCTTTTCGAGTACACATGCACCTATAGCGTACTAATGCATACGCACGTACATGTTGGGTACATATGTATGGGAGGCTCGTACACGCTTGGTACATGTGTACTAATAATGCACCGATATACACGTGCATATGGGGTACGTATGCACCAGTCGTGTTAGTATCAATAAGTACATATGTACCTGGTCTGCGTACATGCGTACCCGGCATGTACCTCACTCAAATGTACATGCGGGGTGCATATGCACCAGTCATGTTAATATCAATAAGCACATATGCACCTGGCTTACGTACATATGTACCTGACCTGCGTACACGCATACCCGGCATGTACCTGATGCGTGGGTACATGTTGGGTACGTGCGCACCAGGCATGTTTATATCAATAAGTACATATGTACCTGGCCTAAGTACATATGTACCCACCATGTACCCCGGGTGTCCCAACGGTAACATCCAACGGTAACATCCAACGGTAACATCCAACGGTAACATCCAACGGTAACCTGAGTACATATGCGGTACACATGTACCCGTACATGCGTACACGCCGGGTACATGCGCAGGCGGCAAAAGGTACATACACAGACGCATGCACCCAACATGTACCCTGTCGCGGGTACATGCCGGGTACATATGCCGCGCCGCGAGCAAGTACACGTAGGTACAAGGTAGAGTACACGTGTACCCAACATGTACCAGACTCCGTTTTTTACTGTTTTCGTACACGTTGGGTACACGCTGGGTACACGTTGGGTACACACTGGGTACACGTTGGGTACACGTCCCCGGTACATGCCGGGTACATATGCACTGGGGTTTCCAAAATTTGTAGGGACGGATCAGCGATTTCTAGGTACCCTGGAACAACTAATAGTTATAAACATTTTTTATACATATGTTTGCCACACTTGTACGCATCCCATTTTGAATAGTGCACTTTATATGTGGATCTCTTTTCGTAGTCTTACGCTACATTCGCCGACGCGCCATATCGTTGTCTCGCATGCGAACATTTTTATACGTGGCAATAAATGTATCTTGAAAAACCTTCCACATGTATCCGCGAGTTACCGTGCGTATTTATACCCAATTATGATATTTACATATACTATGTAATTATCCAGATAAATAACTTTGCACAATGCAATTTTCATCGAATAGCGTGTTTACGAGTATTACCGGTAAATTAGCTGGTAATGCCAACCCCTCGTGCCGCCTCATACTTAAGAATTTACCGACAATGTACCACAGTGCGCAATCCAGTGTTATCATGCCAATTCACCAATTACCAAATCCAGTGTTAATTGGTATAGTGAATTTTACCAAAATTTCCGGTCTGGGGATTCCCGATTGATCGGCGTGGCTCTGGATTTCGTTTTAGTTTGCTCAAACGGACATCGCCTCTCGTCTGCCCCGCCGCAGCCGACGGTTTCTACTAGACTGCACCCATAGACGTTTCGAGCCCATAGCATCAAGCATATCAATCGAACATATATCCATATCTATTATGGCGGGTGATTCAGACGAGGAACAATTTCACTGGACCGATTCAAGCGGCACCGGATCCCGTCCCAGATGATGTTTACTGCCAGGCTCTACGTGCACCATATCGTGGACAGAGCTGCTTCGACAAGCAGCTCAAACAATCGATTGCTCTTTTTCACGACGAAAAAGCTAAGCTGAAGCTCGCGCTCGACCAAGTAGAAACTTGCAAACTCAACGTGCGAAGCTCGACATTGTACTAATATCTAGTTTTTACTCTTCGTTGTCATTACGTATCTTTACACGGTATGTTTTCCACATTTGCATATATACAGCTGCATACCGTACTCTCCCAGTTTAAAGAATACAGTAATCACTAAGTGTTAAGAAAACCGGAGATTTGGGGTCAGCAAGCAATATTCGCCAACTTGGGTATCCCCCCCCAGCGCCAGCGCCAGCGGCCTAAGAACATCACTAAGAATAGTGGGTCGTAATTTTCAATCAGCCGGCAATTTTCTTAAAATTTCAGTGATAAACCCTTAAAAATGTGACATTTTCAAAAGCATTCTGCATGCGGCGCACCAATAAGGAATGCGGCGTCAGCGCCATATTTCTTAGCTCGCCCCAATTTCTTAGCTCAAAACAACCAGCCAGCAATATTCGCCAACTTGGCTACTTTCTTATTGGCGGGTTTATTTTCTTATCACTGAGTGATTACTGTATCCTATTACACGACAATATCTGGTCGAACGTATTTCAAATGTGGTATGTGCTTGTATATGGATGTTATCTACCTATGATGATATATGGGATTTTGCTTAAGAATAGTTGGGCATATCTTCACCTTTCCCGACAATCCTAAAACTGAGCGAGTATTGTATCGGTATCGTGTATACAACTGCAGGGAGATATACACACACTCAATATATCCCGATAACTTGTTGCAACGCTGGTACATACCCGCAAGGCACTCAGGATGGCCAATCCCAGTAGTGTTTCCAAGGTGAAGTCTCATTCAACAACGAACCAGGGGTCTGCACTCGTCTCTCGGGAGACTCTCGGGAGGGCTGCTACTCCATATATTATAGCGTATACATTATCGGTATCTCTATATGTATATGCACCGATGCATTGGCGTATCGTATAATAGACGAGGAATCGATATTTAATTGCAAACATTCAAAGATAATGATATGGAATGAGTAAAATCGGACACGCTCATGCTAAAAACATATGATAATAACATACGCCTAAGAAAAATGAGTATCCTGTCTGTACGTCTGGAAAAACATATTAGCTTATCGTATGCACGCACGGATTACCATACGCCATATTATGCACCCATACAATTGCAATATGCTCATCCCCGACCCATAGTAACAAAAATGAATTCCGGGGCCCGATGCATCTTTTAGGATATTCCTTGATGGTGGTATTACTTTGGCATTGTCGCGCAAAGTATTGCCGGCAAATTGCCCGGAATTGCCACCCCACATATTCATATTTTACCGGTAAAGTAGCCACCTTATACGTGGACAACAGTATAGCTGAAGAAATCTATACAACAAGGATATATAATTATCGATATATACGAAATAAAGCATTGGAAAGAGACGAGCAACGAAATGTTCGCTGGTTACACATATCGATAAGTTTCCGAAATTTAAAAAAACGGTAGCCTCGGGGCTTCCGATTGCCGACATTGACAAATTTACAGAACACTTTGAGTTTCATGAAGGTGGCAAATTGGACAAGGACACTGTGAAAAATGAAATCCCGGAATGAGACAAGTATCGAAAGATATGCAAAACATTTTACAAATTTACATAGGAAATTGGGTGAACGTCAAAATAAATCCAGAAGCAAAATCATTATTTTTCAAGGCGACTTTTACAATACGATAAGCAATAAGCGATATGATTGTAAGTATGAGTTTGTTGGGTACGAGGACAGAACGAAATGGTCTTGACGAACTTCACTGAAAATTCATATGTCTTTGCCAACACCAGATTTTCGACCAACGAGGTTCTCGCTGCATTTATAGTCAGCTATGTCCGACTGAAATTGTATAAGATCCTCGAGGCCGCAGGGTTTTCAAATGCATTATTATACTTCGATTATGACTCAATAATGTATGGCGAAACACCGGAGAATCGTCACAACTATCACGGCAATGCGTATCATCAACCCTGACTGGGGTTTTCAAATTGTGAATTGCAACGTACTGTAAGTGTCTCGAGTTCTTGGCAACGGGGCCCAAATCGTACAGCTTAAAGTTTGCCAATGGTTACACCATGAGCAAGCTTAAACGATTTCGTTATAAACATCCTTATGAACACGAAGGCATAAGGTTCTTAAGTATGAGAGCGCGGGCTGAATAAGAAACACTCAAAATTTCGATAAGGAAAATCTCAATTGGGTAACATGCGAAGTTTTCCCTCTCGAACAGGTAGGAGAAGAAAAGAAACGAGCAAACATTCCTGGGAAAATGTGACAAGGTTAGGCGGCGACGTTTAGCATTAAAAAAAACGAAAGAAAAGAAAGTGTGAACAAATCAATAAACACACTGCTGTGGTAAAGTTCAGAATACAATATGAAAAGTGCAACAATCGAAAAATGTGTGAAATGTTTACGATACCGCAAATTTTATAGATAATGTCAAAAGGTAACAATTTCACTTGCTTTTGTAATGATCCAAATACACAGACTTAACCGGCGAGCAAGCTTCCTCGAATATTGGGTCAAGTTCGTGTGAGCAATGGGGGTCCTCGAAAATCTTCACAAGACTGCACGTCGGAAGGAACGACGGGTGCAAGACGCACGGAAATCCACAGCAAGGACCAACGCAGAATATCGATGGGTGACCAGTATTGCGTGACGGAGATGACCAGTGGTCGGTGCTCACTACATAAGAGACGTCCACGAACACTGGGAAATACCGGGAAATGTCAAGAGGAGTACAGAGGGTACTTGTGAATATAGAGGTGATGCCCCCTGGACACGCCTCTTATGTAGTTACGTAGTCTAAACCCGTAAACAGATTCCACATTGGCTGTAGGTTTGTAGGTTATAACCGGATTCCAATGCCCTGGAACATTAATTTTTTGCGGGGGAGGAGGATTCGTGTGGTGAAAATATCGGGTTTAGAATTTCAACAACTCGGGGCTTCCGCAATAAAACCAGGTTTTACAACAAACTCGCCCCCAGAAATGCCATAGGCATCCCTCGTATCGGGCTCGCTAGTGCAGGTCAGGCTCGGCGCATTCTTTGCACTGCAGGTCCGCCATGAAAATAACGGTGCTCGAGTTCAAGCTAGGCAAACGTCTAATCAATCAGAGGAAAATCTATCAGCAGTGCATGTCCCACCAAGGTTCCCTTACTTGCCCTGGGCACCACAAAAAACTGCCAACTTTCGCCAGCATGAACACCTGACGGGAAAGGCCGAATGCATGTGGGCACCTAAGTGCTCTCCGCACAATCAAGGGAAGACACGGAGCGTGGACTTCGCTACATTCTGCCTCTCCTTGCATCATATGCAAACAAATCCGCTCCACAAGAGGCAGTGCCCGTCAAAAAGGCACCGCGGCGATACCCGTATCACAACACCCACTTCTTACTGGTGACCATCCCCTTTCCCAACGAGGTGGCAGCACTTCATATTTAGGTCCGAGAACACGAGTCCCCTAGCAAATGTAGCAAGCATTAGTTACCAGGCAAGGGAGGGAACCAACACCACACTAATCCACGACGCTCCCCAAGAGGCAGTACCAGCCAGATACGGTGTTGCGCATACACAGACCCAGACGCAGAATGAAGTCGGGCTGCCTCCGTGGTAAACATTGGAGGAATAGTGTCGGGTGGAAAACATAGGATGAATTAATAAATGAATAGATAAATTGCAGTGATGTTACACGAATAGTACATCTTTGAGTGATAACTGTATTTTTCAACTTGCCCATTTTCTTGCGATGGTGCCCGCCTGATGCTGTAATCGAGATTGGTCACGATGGTCAGATTAGTCATCCAACAGTCGCGCCCATACTCGGCTTACAAAACACTCGTTCACCTGATACAACTTGGATTGCCCTGGTCGTGTTACCCCGTTTACAAGGGTGAACAAGCTAACACCTGGGGCACCGTATCGCTGCGTCACACACACTGTGCTCTGCGATATTGGATTGGTGCCCTGACCCCTTTGTCCTTCGCCATGTTAAAGATCCGGGTGAATCTGGCGCCCGGGTTCACTCTGTCATCTTGGGTTTGTGCGGTGTGCCACCCAGGACGCCAGGCGCACAGCTGCGCCGCCCGCCGCGCCCCCATCAGATTGGCGGCGTCTGGGCCGACCTGCCGCATGGCGAGCGTGCCGACCACGAAGATCTGCTCATCCCCCCACTGCAGGTCGTTCGACAACACCGGCAGACCGCTTTGCACCGGCAGGCCGAACTCCTCCACCAGATGCTTGCACAACGGAATCGACATGCACTCTATCTTGCTCCCGGTGGCCAGGATCAGACGCGTGGCATTGATTGTTCCATGCGCCCTCGTCTTGACGAGCATGGTCACGCTGTCATTACTCTCAGCGAGTGGGCACTCATCGCTCTCGCCTTGAAGACCCTCGATGTCATCCACAAGGAGCTCCAGTTTGCCCTCGGCCCGGGCGGCTTCTAACTGATCCATGTATTCCTGCAAGATTTGTCGCAACAGGAGGGTTGTCAGAACTAGGTCCGGAGGTTTAGGTGAACATAACCCCCATGCCACCTATGCATCACCTTCACTTCACCACGTGGCGCCTATACGTTACCCGGAAACAAGAGCAAATCTTCCCAGAAAGGCAATGAAGAAAGCCGGGTTGTTGACAATCAGGATGCAACCAGCATTCACCCTGAAGCAGCAATCAGGATGCACGTGAACACTGAGGCACGGCGCCTGCTCTACTCACAGATGCTGACAGATCTCGCCCGGTATGGGACATGTCTCGATTCCTTAATGCGAGACGCCCAGTTGTGGGCCAGTTCAACTAAGGCAGGAGAGATGGCTCACATGGTCTACTTTGTGGACCCTGTGTCACATGAGAGCACCGCTAGGTTTGTTCTTTGGGTGCCAGTTAAACCCTATCTTCCGGCTGCCAAACAGCTTTCAGCGCGCCATGGATATTGACATGCTTAGAGACAACATAAAAGAAAATCGACAAAAGTTATTTGGCCGGTTTCGCCAGGTTGTAGTTTTCTTCGATAAAAGGGAAGGCAACAGCTGGACATTGGAAGACGAGATCGCAGCTTCAGCCCTAGCCCTAGCCAGGGTCCCCATTGGGAACCCTCAAGATGAGCAGCACTTTCGCCCCATACTGACGTGGCTCTCCGTGGCACATCGTGCCAAGATATTGATTCGAGGACATCTCTTGCCCGAATCTAACTCGAAGCAACGAGGTGACGCGCACTCGGAGCGTGGGGCGATGCGACCAAAAGCTCAAACCGGTGGTGCGCATTTCATGTGCAGTGCTCTGATTGTGAATGACTTGCTAGGGCCTGACAGCCTCATAGTCAATTCCCTCCGACCCGTCATCGTCATCCAGACGAGTGCTGACTGACAACATCATCCAGACCCATCAACATCATTAAGACCGGTGTTGCCAGTTCCGATGGCTGTAGTTTGCAGAAAGGTGCAGCTACGGCAGCATCACCGGAAGTCGCGATGGTATTTGGGCAAACGCAGCGCAAAGCACACGGCAACAAGTGGGGGACAGCGACTAACACGGAGTGTGGCACGTTGCGGCAGTGCAGCGCCTCCTCACTGTCACTTCAGCCCCTCAGCCCTGCCGGTAGCAAAGGTTATCCTTACCTGTGGAATGCTCCCTCCCCCCCGCACGCGATCGATCCAGTCCAGCCTGTCGTGCTCCTCAACACGATAGAAATCGTAGCGGAGCTTCCGTCCGTGAGCGTTGTGTAACCAGGGCAGGGGGATGTCGAACTGGCGGGTGGTGAGGCTGCGCCGGCTGCACATCACAGTCCTCTTGGCGCCTCTCTTCACGGCTAGGAGGGCACCCTGAGCCGCGCTCAGGCCTCCGCCCACAACAACCACATTCTCCCCCTGCACCCCGCCAGTACAGCAGTCAGTGTTATACCTCCGGCCAATATTGCCAAGCTATTATTGCACTACACCTACGAAAGGCGCCTACGTAGAAATTTGCTGAATTCTGAACCAGTCCATGAAGACCACAGGACCCCAGGATCTGCCGCACTGACGTCACTTCTAGACCTGGGCTGTGAATTGCAGGGCATAGCGGGCTGGGGCATGGCAAGCTCGAACTAAGGCCTGAAAGAGACCCGTAATGGGTCTAGTGCAGCGATTGGCAGGCCAAACCGCGTACGAACACCGAACAAAAGAGCAGGGATATACCTCTGAGATCTGGTCGAACTTGTCGCACTGGCTGGTGTGGTAGATGCACCTCTCAGGCGCGTCACACTTCCAGCATGCGTGCTGGAAATGTGATGGAATGTTGGGCTGTCCAGGGAGGCCAAGCGCGCACACCACCCTCCGTGCCTGGACAAGAGGGTACGCATCGCTCATCCCGAGGTGGTACTCCCCCCCTGGAAGCTTCCTGACAGACTCCACGCGGGCAGCTACAAAGTCGTGGGGGAGCGTTGCAGCCAGGTCCCTGCAGAAGTCGAGGAAGAGGGACGAGGACGGCACATCGAACATCCCCGCCTGCACAAATCGGACTTCTCAGCAGTATACGCTGCTTCTGCTGTTGTCACATAAAGAACATGTTCCTGAAGTCGCCACATAAGCAATGATGTGGCAGCACACATCGATGATGCCGCCACGTCATGAGTGTGCTGGTCCTACTGTTGATGCTATGCATGCGTCTTGCTGATGTTGACGATGCAAGAAATGGGTTCCCTAATGGATAAAAAGCACTGATCGACAATATGTTTCCCAACAGCTGGTTTCCAACATTAGCTAGTGTATTCTCCCAGGGACCCTACGATGACGCAGCACTTGTGCGTTCATGAGGTTATCCTAAGTTTATCGCGATCGTCGATGCCTTGATCAGGCGTGTTATATCTGAGCCTCGGTGCAACGGATCGATTGTTGAACACGCGTGGTCAAGTCAGTCAAACGCGACAGTGGGTTGCAGCATAACGATACAACGCTTTGTTTGCGTTTCTTTCTTTTGCGTTGAAAGTGACCGTCGAAGTGTTGATCTTCGGGTGGTCTATATAGAAACCTTGAGTATTCGCCGTCGCTTATCGTTTGAACATCATTCGTTGAGTGTTGGCGTGCAATCCTCACACCTCAAGCATCGGTTCGCCCTTTAGACAACTGCACGTAAAGTCCGGCTTGTGGAGCTCCCCGAGCCTCCCGTGCATCTCCGCATACCGCAGCAGCGCCTCTTGGTCGTACACATCTGGGTGGGCCTGCAGAAGCGTTTTCCCCATCGCATCCTGCTGATCGGTACTCATATCATACTTTCATCCACTGACGAGCCTTTATTTAATATCATATTTGTATCCACTCAAACGGGGATAATGTCACGATTACCTTACGAGTGCATCAAGGGAAGTTAGGGGAGGTGGGATGCGGGTGCTCGCCATCATCGGGGACCGCAGGCATTTGATGTCCAGAGCGGAGAGCCTCGCATCCCACTCATGCAGCCACCCGCCGTTAGGGTCCACCACACACACGGAGAACGCATTCTGATCCGGACGCGTTTTCTTGTTGGAGTATTCGTTCTTATCGGCGATGCTGCTGGCGGCGTCGGACACGACGGTGGAGGGACTGCAGTGCGCGCTGAGTACGGCGAGGCCGTGTGGGCCAGCTCCGATGATGCAGACGTCGTAGGTCTTTCGGCCTGTGTGGGCACGTACACAACATACAGTCAAGGTTTCCACCTGTTGTAAGTCTTTTGGTCTGTGTGGGTGCACGGTGCATAATTAGTATTCGTGTATTGTATTTGTGTATTGCGTGTCGTGTGGCCTTCCAACGTTGGTCGCCACAGGATGAGTACTGCGTACAGGTATGCATTTATGCATTGTTGTACGGAGTCAGGATTCACACAGACTGAGATGCGCACATATCATAATGAATAATGCATAAACACAAACGAAAAGAAGGAGTATATCGGTACAACTTCTTGACTAATTGTAAGTAAAATATTTACAAAAGTACTACATCAGCTTTTGAGCTCCCGGAAAACTCTGCGTAGAGGTACCTGTAGTACTTATGCTGTCCTTCGAGACGGTTTGATGAGGGGTTATGAGTGCTTCTTCAAGCTTTGATGCGTTCTTGAAGAAATTGTGTTTCCGCCCCATGTCGTCGTGCCGTAAACTGATATGTCGTCTCTGTTCATTACAGATGAACAACTCAATCGTGTAAGTGGCATACAATTCCAATGCGTGATGTTTGATTATCTTCGGAAAGATGCAGTTGCGCGTCAAGAACTCGGGACTTAAGGCTAATTCTACTCTTCAAAAACGGAGCGCAAATGAAACATCAAGTTGCAATCAAAGTTTGACTTGATTGTAACTTTAGTCAGGCTTGTGGTCTGTGGAAGCACCCCCTAAAAGCGACGGCAATGGCCTCGTGAACAGTAGCAGGAACATAGTGTCAAGGACTTGGTGGGGACGGACTATCAAAGTAAAGCTCGGCCGCGCCGCCTCGTCGGGCTGGCGTTCGCTCTTAATAAACTATATGCTCTTTCAGCATCTGCGTTGATCTGCTGTTGAATTTTAACAAGTGGCATGTTTGGCAGTCGTGTTGAGACTGACGCGAGCGGACTTGGAAGTTTGGTCTTAAAGATTAAGTGCAGCTAAACCTTCAGAGCTAATCTACTCAGTTAAAGTTATACGAAGTAGCTGTACAATGGAAGCGTTACAGTCAAAGGCAAAAGAGTATATTCGTGGAGGACCTTTATCTTCCGGGGAAGCGTCGCGTCGGGAGATTACGGCGGTCGAAGTAAAAGAAAGAGCAGGGAAAGAAACCTGACGGCTCTTCCAGTGTTGAAGAGTTTCTAGAGATTTGAACAAACTTCCTGGTACTGGCTATTGAATAAGGAGAGTCATATATGGATGCTGTTGTATATCACATATTACTGCTTAAGCTTCAGAATATGCCAAAACGCGTAACCTTTGAGTCCGAAAAGGCCTTATAGGCTTGTCCCTCTCTCGCTAGCTATCTAATGCAAGCGATGGTCGCAGCGTTGGCCTCTAGCCTTGCCTGTGAACGTCGCCCCGCAGAATTCTTACGTGAGTGCATATCATCATAGAGCGAATTACAATGAGGGAGCAAGATTGCAGCGCCAAAAACCTTTTCAGGTGATTCATACGATATTTATAATATCATATCATCAATCATGAGATTATTCATTGTATGAGATTATGGCCTGATGACAACATTTGTCGTCATAGTTGTCATCATATGATTCATATGACAACATTTGAACCAGACGAGAGGACACGCGTCGAGAGGAAACTCCATACTGGCAAACTCCGTGTATACGTTCCGGCGGTCGATGTCAAAGAAAAAGAAAAAGAAAAAACCACGCCCGTCTTTTTTTTTCTTCTTTTTCTCAGACGGTCGATGTCAATTTTCTCAGACGAAGATTTCCTCGCGGTTAAGGATATAGAGTGGGGTACGGCACCCCAGAAAACCGGTCTCGGAATTGGATTTGGACCATTGGATCGACCGCTACGGGCGTTGACCGGTCCGTTGACTTTTATTTTTAGGTCTAATCTTTCCATGAAATTGCTGATTCCTGCGCAGGCATCTGTGGTAGATGTCTTCGCGTTCTGAGAACATATACGAGCTAGGGAGATATATTCCTTAGACATGTATGCTCCCCGCGCGTGTTGAGGTTGGGAATAGTGCAATCCGCGGTGATCCCGTACTTCCGGTTCAAGGGGGAAGTACTGTGTCTTCATTATTGATTTTAACCCCCCCCCAAGGCGATCCATAAATAATTAAATGCAATATACACTGAGTGCCCCTGGATTCACACCGTTCTGAACAAGCAGGAAAACGAAACGCGCGTAGCCAGCGCAAGCCCACAAGTCCAGCAATACGTCTCGGCGCTCTGAATCAACAGCAGATGCAGGATATTCGCGCAAGAAGGGCTTAGAGCTGAGCCAGTGTGCTGAGCACCCCTGGATTAGCTAAGCCACCGTTCATCAAGAACACAGAGACCGTAAAGATAACTCTCCTTGAACCAAAGTACCAGGAATAGCGCAACTACGCAGAGCTGGGAGCTAAGCCAGTGTGTTGAGCACGCCTGGATTCGCAGCACCACTGCTCATTAAGGGTCCAGAAGTTGCCATGGAAGTTCACACTCAGTCTAGTAAGCAAGAGTACAAGTCACCACGCAGAGCTGGGAGCTAAGCCAGTGTGCTGAGCACCCCTGGATTCGCAGCACCACTGCTGATTAAGAAGGTCACTGTTGTTATAAGGGCCTCACCGGTTGTCAAGTACTGCAGGAGAGATAAGAGAATTCTCGCACACATCATGATAAGGAGCCCAAAAAGTCCCAAAATAACCAACCGCACTCCAGGCTGAGCCAGTACTCAAATCAAGTCTGAATCCACCAGATACCTCTGCCAAATCAGTACAGTAATACCTCACATTTAAGGAAATGCTGGGTTAAGGAAACAGCCAGCTTTTCGGGGGGTCGGAAAAATGCGGAAAAAGCTGGGCTGGAAAAAAACATTAAGAAAATGTACCCAAATAAGGAAATGAAGGCTGCTGAATCATTTCGTTAACGGAAATCGTAATGTCATATTAAGGAAACGAAGGCTAGCTGAACATCAGGAAATTCCATTATTATTAAGGAAATTGTAGCTCAATCTAAGGAAATTATAGTTGGGACACTCATTGATTGGCGCTTTGGCCTTGATACGCGTTAAGACTATAGACTTCAAGTCGTCGTAGTCTTCCTGACTAATCATCCCACTTTGCAAGTCAGCATGTAATTCTCGCAGTTCCTGGCGACTGCTCGGATCCATGCTGAATTTAAGAGAATGCGCTGGCTGACTGCGCTTTCCAATCCCTAAAAAGAAATGGATTTAAGAGAAGAGGCTGGCTGACGCTCGAATCGCGTTTCCTTTTCGTTAGTCATTTCGGTAAGAGGCTGACGCTGGCGGGGGGGTCAGAAAAATACGGAAAAAGCTAGGCTGGCTCCAAATTCCTGTTTCCTTAAAGGTGAGGTATTACTGTA
>LGRX02008426.1:0-20983 GCA_001247695.2 Cymbomonas tetramitiformis
ACACCAATAACTCCTATACTAATCGATCACCACCCTTGCTCTCAAGTGGAGTCCATGCATACTACGCATCTATCTACGGTGTTCTCAAAGGCGGTCGTCATGCTATGACATCGTAAATCTGAGCACACGGCATTTTGAGCACATTTTCTTCCATCGAATTTTCCAAGCGTCCGACCCACTTTCGGTAAAATCCGGTAACCGGTAACCTCGCACACTTAAGGTTACCGACTCGGCAACCCGACGTACGCACGTCGATCGAAGACCGCCGTGCGGTTCTCAGCCGCCGATCACGAATCGTGAGATGCCTCGTCGGAATAGCGAAGCGAGACGAGTCCGACCGGTATCGAACCTTGTTTCTGAGCACGGGGGCATCTCTTGACGATCGTTTCTTTTCCTCGGATTTTCCAAGGGTCGACATGCTCAGGAGCCACTTTCGGTAAAATCCGGTAACCGGTAACCTCACGCACTTAAGGTTACCGACTCGGTAACCCGACGTACGCACGTCGATCGAAGACCGCCGTGCTCCTCGGGCGCTCTTGTTTTTGGCACGGGGGCCCCTTTGGACCTGAAGATTCCTTTCATCGGATTTTCCCAAGGGTCCGACGTGCTCGAGCCAATTTCGGTAAAATCCGGTAACCGGTAACCTCGCACACTTAAGGTTACCGAATCGGTAACCCGACGTACGCACGTCGATCGAAGACAGAATAGTGAGCGCGTGCAAGTATCGGGCACTAGACGATTATATGCTCTATTTGCACGCACACTTCAATGCACCACGAGATGAAAATCACTATTACCGAAGCACGCTTGCCTAGGCTGTAACATGTTGGATGCTGTGAAACCCATCGTGAAATGCACCCACAGATCAGCAACTCTAGAATGTTGGCAAGAGGATTGCCTTTTGACACAGATGGCATTGACTGCCTCTAACCATCTGCTAGCCGTGAGGATCATTCCGGTATAGCAGGAAGCAATTACCCTCGAGTATGACAGTAAGGAACTATGCTTCACTGATAACAACATCTCATCGATTACCATGCTATCTCTTTGTAACAAATTACACATGGAACGACATAAAAAGAGTTATTACCATCCTAATACACACATTACATTGACCGAATGCTTTAACTGAGATCGGTCCTTTGACGAATGTGCCTCGAGGGTCAGGGCAAGAACGAGGCTACACGTTAATTTGACTAGTCATGCAAATACATCTTTGCATGCAATTGAGCAATGCTCTGTGAAATTCTTGAAGCACCTTATTAATCCGCATTACACTGATCGAGGCGCACTGATTAAAAGTGCACTTTGCACGGATTATCACTTGGTCGATATCTCCCAGCCTCTGTCAGTGCCTTCTGGCCTTCATCTCCGATGTTATTACCTGCCGGGTCACGCCACACACATCTATCTTTAATTCGTCACCGATCTGCTCGTGTGTTCACTACCAGAGAACCAAGCAGATGTAAGTGGGGAACGGTTCATCACTTGAATAAGCAAGAAAATGACTCTTTTACGTCTATCTGCACTGCAAGATGAAATTTTATCCCGAAGCTGATGGGGTATGATCCATGAATGAATGCCCAGAGATTCTAAGTGCAAAATCAAGGGCTAAAGGTTTGTAGATTCTCACGTGTCAGATGCAGTGTGTTCAGCGACCCGTTGAACACCACGCTCCCCTAGTTAACCCTAAGTAGAAAAATCACTATTTTGCACTTATTTTAACTGCAATACACGGATTTCATCATGAATGTGATGGCGCATGGTCCACGCATGAATACCCGGAGATTCAAAGCGTGAAATGGTTGAAGGCTGGTAGATTCTTACCTCTCAGATTCAGTGTGTTCAAGGACGTGTTGAACACTCCCTCTGCATTCGGAGTGAGTGTAATGGCCAGCGCCTTGGCTCCTTCGGGTCCAATTTCATTATCTGCATCACAAGCACGTGGAGTGAGTTCAATTCTAAATGAATGATAACAAATATCAAGAGAGATGGGTGGCACAATGCAAGAAACAACTTACGTGCCAGATCCAGTGTGTTCAACGACGTGTTGAACACTCCCTCCTCATTCGGAGTGAGTGCAACGGCCAGTGCCTTGGCTCCTTCAGGTCCAATGCTATTCCCTGCACCACAAGCAGGCAGTGTGAGCCCAGCTCTTGATCAACCATGAAAAATATCAAGGGAAACCATCAGTAACATATCAGAAATGACTGACCTGCCAAGCCCAATGTGTTCAAGGACGTGTTGAACACTCCCTCCGCATTCGGAGTGAGTGCAACGGCCAGCGCCTTGGCTTCTTCAGGTCCGATATCGTTATCTGCAGCACAAAGAGTTGGCATCTTAATGAGTGTTAACAAACCTCAAGAGAGATGGGCAGCACAATGCGAGAAACAACTTACGCGCCAAATCCAGTGTGTTCAAGGACGTGTTGAACACCCCCTCCGCATTCGGAGTGAGTGCGACGGCCAGCGCCTTGGCTCCTTCAGGTCCAATGCCATTCCCTGCACCACAAGCACTTGGTGTAAGCTCACCTCTTGTACATCCATCACAGATTTTACTAGAAGCATGCAGGAACAAGTCAAAAACGACTTACATCTCATGTTCAGTGTGTTCAAGGACGTGTTGAACACCCCCTCCGCATTCGGAGTGAGTGCAACGGCCAGCGCTTTAGCTCCTTCTGGTCCAATATCATTACCTGCACCACAACCACTTGGTGTAAGCTCACCTATCGTACATCCATCACAAATATTACTAGAAACATGCAGGAACAGGTCAGAAACGACTTACTTCTCAAGTTCAGTGTGTTCAAGGACCCGTTGAACACCACACTCCCCTAATTTAACCCTAATTAGAAAAATCACTGTAAATCACCTATCTGCACTGCAGGATGCAATTTACATCACAAAGCCGATGTCGCATGGTCCATGCACACATGCCAAGAGACTCCAAGTGTCAAATGGAAAGGTTGAAGGTGCATAGATTCGTACGCCCGAGGTGGAGTGTGTTCAAGGACTTGTTGAACAGCCCCTCCGCATTCGGAGTGAGTGCAACGGCCAGCGCCTTAGCTCCTTCAGGTCCAATTTCATTATCTGCATCACAAGCAGTCAGCGCAAGCCTGGCTCTAAATGAACGACAACACGTATCCAGAGAAATGGGCAGCACAATGCAGGAAATAACTTACCCCATAGAATCAGTGTGTTCAAGGACCCGTTGAACACTCCCTCTGCACTTGGAGTGAGTGCGACGGCCAGCGCCTTCGCTCCTTCAAGTCCAATGTCGTTATCTGCACCACAAGCAGGTGGTGTGAGCTCACCTCTCAACAAATGATCACAGATATTGGTAGATACAAGCGGCAAAATATGGGGAATGGCTTACTCGTTAGATCTAGCGTGTTCAATGACGTGTTGAACACTCCCTCTGCATTCGGAGTGAGTGTAATGGCCAGCGCCTTGGCTCCTTCGGGTCCAATTTCATTATCTGCATCACAAGCACGTGGAGTGAGTTCAATTCTAAATGAATGATAACAAATATCAAGAGAGATGGGTGGCACAATGCAAGAAACAACTTACGTGCCAGATCCAGTGTGTTCAACGACGTGTTGAACACTCCATCTGCATTTGGAGTGAGTGCAACGGCCAGCGCCTTGGCTCCTTCATCTCCAATGTAATTAGCTGCACCACAAGCACTTGGTGTGAGCTCACCTATTCTACATCCATCACAAATATTACTGGAAACATGCAGGAACAGGTCAGAAACAACTTACTTCTCAAGTTCAGTGTGTTCAATGACGTGTTGAACACTCCCTCCTCGTTCGGAGCGAGTGCGACGGCCAGTGCTTTGGCTCCTTCGGGTCCAATGTTGGTATCTGCACCACAAGCACTTGGGGTCAGCTCACCGCTTGGTTATTGATCACAAATGTCAAAATAAACAAGCAGCAGAATGTTGGGAACAGCCTACCGCTTAAATCCAGTGTGTTCAAGGACCCGTTGAACACCACACTCCCCTAGTTTAACCCTAATTAGAAAAATCACTGCAAATCACCTATCTGCACTGCAGGATGCAATTTACATCATGAAGCCGCTGGCGCATCGTCCAAGCGCACATGGCAAGAGACTCCAAGTGTGAAATGGAAAGGTTGAAGGCGCATAGATTCTTACACCCAAGCTCGAGTGTGTTCAAGGACGTGTTGAACACCAAGTCGTTTGCCAGTAGAAGTGCATCTTCAGGCTTGAGCCCTTGCATGGCGAGGTCCAACCCTACCATATCCAGTAGGCTGCCACACAGCTTGATTGGTGCATTGCGTTGCTTCACTGCATCCACAAGCGCTCGGGCACCCTCGAGTTGCACCGCATTTCCCCACACGTCGAGGGTGTTCAAGGACGTGTTGAACACTCCCTCTGCATTCGGAGTGAGTGCAACGGCCAGCGCCTTCGCTCCTTCTGGTCCAATGCGGTTATCTGCACCACAAGCACTCAAAGTCAACCCAGCTCTTCATGAATGATCACAGATATCGATGGAAACAAACAACAAAATGTGCGAAACCGCTTACTATATAGATTCAGTGTGTTCAATGACGTGTTGAACACTCCCTCTGCATTCGGAGTGAGTGCAACAGCTAGCGCCTTCGCTCCTTCAGGTCCCATGCGGTTATCTGCACCACAAGCACTCACAGTCAACCCAGCTCTTGATGAATTATCACAGATATCAATGGAAACAAACAACAGAATGTGCGAAACCACTTACTATATAAATCCAGTGTGTTCAATGACCCATTGAACACCACGCTTCCCTAATTTAACCCTAATTAGACAAACCATTATTTTACGCTTGTCTACACCGCGCGATGAAGTTTTCATCACGAAGCCGATGCATATGGTCCACACACACATGCTAAGAGATTCAAAGTGTGAAATGGGAAGGATGAAGGTGTTACTTACTCTTAAGATAAAGTGTGTTCAAGGACCCGTTGAGCACCGCACTCCCCTAAATTAACCCTAATAGAGAAATCACTATTTTGCACATGTCTATACTTCGGAATGCTATGTAATCACGAAGCCGATGGCGCATGGTCCACGCACACATGCGAGGAGATTCAAATTGTGAAATGAGCTGGCAACAGGTGTATAGAATCTTACTGTAAAGGTTAAGTGTGTTCAAGGACGTGTTGAACACCGCACTCCCCTAAATTAACCCTAATAGAGAAATCACTATTTTGCACATGTCTATACTTTGGAATGCTATGTAATCACGAAGCCGATGGCGCATGGTCCACGCACACATGCGAGGAGATTCAAATTGTGAAATGAGCTGGCAGAAGGTGTATAGAATCTTACTGTAAAGGTTAAGTGTGTTCAAGGACCCGTTGAACACCACGGTCCCCTAATTTAACCCTAAGCAAGAAAATGACTCTTTTACGTCTATCTGCACTGCAAGATGCAATTTTTATCCCGAAGCTGATTGGGTATGGTCCACGAATGAATGCCCAGAGATTCTAAGTGCAAAATCAAGGGCTAAAGGTTTGTAGATTCTCACCTCTCAGATCCAGTGTGTTCAATGACGTGTTGAACACTCCCTCCTCGTTCGGAGTGAGCGCAACGGCCAACGCTTTAGCTCCTTCATCTCCAATTGCATTCCCTGCAACACACGCACGTGGAGTGAGTCCAGCTCTCAATAAATGATAACAAATGTCAAGAAAAGCACACAACACAATGTATGGAATGCCTTACCTTCTAGATCCAGTGAGCTCAACGACGTGTTGAACACTCCCTCTGCATTCGGAGTGAGTGCAACAGCTAGCGCCTTCGCTCCTTGAGGTCCAATGCGGTTATCTGCACCACAAGCACTCACAGTCAACCCAGCTCTTGATGAATTATCACAGATATCAATGGAAACAAACAACACAATGTGCGAAACCACTTACTATATAAAATCAGTGTGTTCAATGACCCGTTGAACAAGAGTGCCTCAGCCAAAGCCTTGATTCCACTTGCATTGTACGTTCCCTCACCGTCTTCATCCAAACCACACAAATTGTTGCCTGCGAGGAGCACCCGCAAGCTGCAGTCAGTGACCATTCAACACATCACTGTATAAAAGAGCATTGCACAGCCGCACATGCGAGATTAAGTGTGTTCAATGACCCCTTGAACACACTCAATCTTGAGCGTAAGAATCCATACACCTTCAACTTTCCCATTTCACATTTGGAGTCGCTTAGCATGTGTGCGTGGACCACTTGCCATCGGCCTCGTGATGTAAATTGCATCTTGCAGTGTAGACAGGTAGAAAAGAGCGATTTTCTAATTAGGGTTAAATTAGGGGAGCGTGGTGTTCAACGTGTTGAACACCGCGCTCCCCTAATTTAACCCTAATTAGAAAAATCACTGTAAATCACCTATCTGCACTGCAGGATGCAATTTACATCACGAAGCCGATGTCGCATGGTCCATGCACACATGCCAAGAGACTCCAAGTGTCAAATGGAAAGGTTGAAGGTGCATAGATTCGTACGCCCGAGGTGGAGTGTGTTCAAGGACCCGTTGAACACCACACTCCCCTAGTTTAACCCTAATTAGAAAAAATCACTATTTTGCACCTATCTCTACTGCAAGATGGAAATCTCATCACGAAGCTTATTGCGCATGGTCCATGCATGAATGCCTGCATATTCCAAGCGTGAAAAGGGAAGGCTAAAGGTTCGAAGTTTCTTACCAGACAGATCTAGTCTGTTCAAGGACCCGTTGAACACCACACTCCCCTAATTCAACCCTAATTAGAAAAATCATTGTAAATCACCTATTTGCACTGCAGGATGCAATTTACATCACGAAGCCGATATCACATGGTCCATGCACACATGCCAATAGACTCCGAGTGTGAAATGGAAAGGTTGAAGGCGCATAGATTCTTACACCCAAGGTTGAGTGTGTTCAAGGACGTCCTTGAACTCACTGAACTTGAGACGTAAGTCGTTTCTGACCTGTTCCTGCATGTTTCTAGTACTATTTATGATGGATGTACAAGAGGTGAGCTTACACCAAGTGTTTGTGGTGCAGTTAATCGAATTGGATCTAAAGGAGTCAAGGCGTTGGCCGTTGCACTCACTCCGAATGCAGAGGGAGTGTTCAACACGTCTTGAACGATCCATCCTCATTCGGAGTGAGTGCGACGGCCAGCGCCTAGGCTCCTTCTGGTCCAACTTCATTCCGTGCACCACAAGCAGATGATGCAAGTCCACCTCTGAATTAGCTGCTTCGAATATAAGATAAAACAAACAGTAAAATGATACAGATTGTATATCCCCAACCGTATCTTCAGGAAGTCTCTTAATCGGACCTCGGCATACTATCTTGTCTACAAGAAGCATGCAGAGCTCTTACAACTGAGTATATTTGGGTGATTTGCCTATCCTTTTATTAACCCTTCACTTCGTGAGCACAAGCTCAGCAATAGAGCTCGTGGGCTCATGTATGTGGGACATTCTGAGGTCTCCTTTGCCTACTTGCTTTATGATCATGATTTTGGGAAAGTGGTCAACTCTGGCATGGTCACCTTCTCTGAGAGATTGGACAAACTGGGCAAAGTGGTGACCACATGGAACCCGTATGCACTAGCTCCTCTTAAGACCATCTTCATGGCAACTACTTTGGATGCACCCTACAGAGATCCACCGCCTACACTGCTGGAGACTCCGGTCTTGGAGCAAGGTGTGTACCTACCAGAGGACGGTGATGAAGTCATGGCAATGGTGAAAGTCGAGGCCTCCGATGGTGTACATTGGGTGAGCCTGAGCTCTTATCTAGAGCCAGGACAGAAGCGCCTATCACTCCTTCGGGCCTGTCCCAAATATGGGCACATCAATGCCCACGATCCACTGTTCACCGAAGTCCAAGCTGTTACCGGGAAGGGGGCTCCGAGGAAGCCATGATTTATGGGCCCGCTATGGAGCCACATGCACAACCGTACTGCGTGGTCCTCCTCACCAACTTCGCTATTATGGATCTGCCTCGTGGTAATGTGCACTTTCCGCCTACACACACATGCCTTGGTGTGAAGTCAGACGCAGCACCTGCTGAGCACGACTCTATGCTGCCAAAGGGAGTAACTGAACCAAAAGGTCACCATCAAGGCCTGCTTGCGCCTGACTCTGCTGAATGGCTCGACTCCATCCAGGAGGAGCCGGAGGCACTTGTGCAGATCAAGGGATCTCTGCTCATCATGAAGGAGGAGGATGTACCTGTTGGGATGTACCTGTTGGGGTTGCACGGGCAACTCCTAAAAAGGAAGAGCCGGATATGCGTGCGGGGAAACAAGCAGGAGTGTGGAGTTGACTACTTTAACACTTTTGCATCGGACACACAGTTGTCATCTGTTAGCCTCATCATAGTCCTAGCCCTCAATCTTGGACTACTGGTGTACCACATGGATGTGGACACTGCCTTCCTGGACCCTGTGTTGGAGGAGGATCTGTATGTGCGCCTTCCTCGAGGACTTGTGTAAAGGGGGGACAGATGTGCCAAACTGCTTAAAGCAGTCTATGGGCAGGAAAGGAGTGGTTTGACACTTCTGATGCCTTCGTTATGGGGTATGACTCGAGGATGCAGGGGAGTGACATGGAGCCGTGCCTGTACCTTATCAAGGACAATGAGCTCATGATCATCATTCCGGCTTATGTGGATGACTACCTCGTTGCCACGAATGACAAGTCATGGTATGATGCCTTTGTTACTGCATTCCACTCACAGTATGCATGCAAGAATCTGAGGGTTCTGGATTCTGGTCATGGGCATCGAAGTGCTTTGGGTAGATGGCACTGCATATCTCTCACAGCATGCCTACATCTCCTAGATGATCAACACATATGGGTTGACTGATGCTAAGCCACCTACTTTACCTATATCGCACAGCATTGTCCCCTTCTGATGGCAAGGATGTGACTTTGCCCTACCGTGCTCTACTGGGCCAGCTGCATTGGGTGGCTCGCTGAAGCCGACTTGATATCATGGCAGCGATGTCAGTTCTCTCGAGGCTCTGCACAACTTATGGCCTAGAACACTTCGTGGCCCTGAAGCAGGTGGTCAGATCCCTGAAGGGCACCATGGACTACGAGCTGGTGCTATGTACTGCATCAGCGCCACGGGGGTATGGTGTGGGACCAAGCAAGCCGTTGCCACTCTCCATATACACTGATGCTGACTATGCGGGATGCAAGACGACCAGAAGGAGCACCTCCGGGATTACTGTTTCCTCCGTTGGAGTCTGGTAATCTTCTCATCTATGATCCAGAAGTGTGTGTCACTCTCTACCATTAAAGCTGAGATTATTGCCATGTGTGAAGGCGCTCGAGAGGTGAAGTACATTCTCAATGTGCTGGACTCGCTCGTAAGCATATGCAGGCCAGTACCCATGTACTGTGACAACCAGGGAGCCATCCACCTTGCCTCTGACTACGTGAACAACTGTATATCCGAGAGCTGATCGAAGCCAAGGAGACAGAGGCTCCGTACACTGGAACATCTGACAACACCTCTGACATCATGACAAAACCACTGGCTTTACCCATCTTTCGAGTGCACAAAGAACGGCTAGGTGTCATGAGCGTGCCCCGTGATGATCAATGAGGGCTGAAGGGGCACCATTTCCATATCACGGGAGCTGGAAGGGGGCGCCTTCCCTAGAACTGGATGTAGCTGACTGAAGGGACACCCTTCCCAAGAACTGGCAATGAGATAGCCAATCACCCTTTAGAAGGGGTATTGGAATCTGCAGTGCCTGCCAATCACTTTGGTGTAAAGTATAACTGTTTAGGCCTTGTGCAGCAGTCAGAATGCTCACACCCTGAACAACCCTAAAAATAAATAAATAAATAAGACAAACGGAGGAAAGCAGCGCAAGGATCTCACGTTTCATGCGAAGTGTTTCTTTTGAGGCCGGGGAAACACAGGTGGCGAATAGGGGCGGATTTCCCATGGTGGAAGTCTTTCTCTGTCAAAGCCGAAGCCGACGATGAAAAGATTGAATAAGCTGAGGTGCTTGGCAATCAACGCATGCAATTCGATCTGCAGGTGGAGCTATTCCACTGCTCAGCATTACCGTTTGAGCGAATCACGTTGAGTCTTATGCAAGCTTGTCAAGATGATGATCGAGCGCTTTGGTGCACCGCAGCAGTGCGGAGGCAGGGAGAGCCACGGCGAGATGCAAACGGTGAGAGCACGGCGGCAGGCAGTTAGGAAGGTGTTGCCTATCTTTTGCAAGCTCTTCGGTGAGGCAGGGAGCCGGAGCTGGGAAAGATGGTGGCAACACACAGCTGATGGCACACATATAGCAATCAGCATTGCAGGGCTCGCCCGAGAGCAATTGCGGTCATAAGGTCCAGTGCTTCGTGCACATGCGTGCTCAGGAGCAACGGTCTTTGCGGCCAGCAACGCAGGGAACTGTGCATTGCCTCCTTGCAGGAGAAGGGAGGCATCAAGGCGGGGCCGCAGCCGCCGTACTTGTCACCAATCAACAACGAACACGTGGACTTAGTCTTCTCCAGACCGGCGAAGAGAAGAGCTGTGGGGATGGCTACAATCGAGACGGAGCTGGTGCTGGAGCGGGGCGAGGTAGAAACGCAGCAGACGTGGTAGCTGCCGGCGAGACATGCACGGACGGTGCATCGAGCAGCAGTGTGGCTGCACTCGAGTTCAGCACAGGAAGGAGCTGCAGCTGCTGCGGGCCTACAGCATCTGCACAGCGTTTTGCTGTGTTTTGCGACGGATGACGGGCTGTCGCTCTTGTTGCTGCAGGTGGAGGGGCGTCGGCATCAATTGGTGAGGTGGCACCTGAGGATTCCGTGGAATCAGGGACAACAACCAACGGAGCGCTTCCGTTGCTGAAAACTGGATCGACTTTGGTTTGGACACGCTGAGGTGTCGACCATCGGAGGTAGGACGCTCGTCTGCAGACTCCGTAAGCATGCTGCGCACTGAGCCCGGGCAGTGGGTGCCGCACTGGGGAAAGTGCACTTCGTTCCTCGGAGCTAAGTCACAGCTCTCCTCGGCGGTGCAGGCCTATATTGATCCAACAGTAGTGAGGTACACAGGTTTGGACTTCTTCTTTGTGCAGAGGACCTGGTCACGGTGACGGAGGTTCACAGCCTTTTCAGCGTGCCTCCTGTCGTCATCTCTGGGTAATGGCAAATGAGGATGGAATGTGAAAGTCGCTTTGCACACCAGTCCTGCAGCATATATCTGATGGCTGTTTGAATTCCGGTGCGAGACCACAAACATATGCAAAATATTTGGGCCTCTGAGCACGCATATCGCCACGAGCGTGCAGGCTACAGCCACATGTAACTCTGGGCATCGAGGCACGCATAGTCAGAGGTCCTATCAAGGACTCTTTTCCTTGAGGAAGTTTCTGTGCGCACCTGAGAGATCCAGGCTCACCAGGTTCTTTAATAGTGACACATTCGCCAACCAGTCCACCAGAACTAGGCTGTATCGAGCTCCCCGCAAGTGGGAGGTTATCTTGAGCTCATACTTATCCCAGCCGCCATGCTGCTCCTGGGTCGTGAAGTAAGTAGGCAGGCACTTTGCAAGTGAGCTCTCAATGTACACGAAGACTTCTTTGGCAAGGACCAAGAACACGGTCATGTGGTACCAAGGGACTGGTGGCTCTTTGCCATACAAGGACCGTGGCAGTCCCTCAACCAATGCTGACACTGTTCTCATGTCGTGGATGTCCACCTCCAAGGAGCGAAACTGTTTAGCGTGTATGTGCTGAATAGTGATCGCTTCGAAAG
The DNA here is from genome assembly GCA_001247695.2 of Cymbomonas tetramitiformis. NCBI lineage: Eukaryota > Viridiplantae > Chlorophyta > Pyramimonadophyceae > Pyramimonadales > Pyramimonadaceae > Cymbomonas > Cymbomonas tetramitiformis. The sequence continues at coordinate 11,786 of LGRX02008426.1, forward strand.
GTAGGCCAACCTTGTCCTGAAGTATGACCTGCAAAAGAAAACATCATCAAAGCCGGTTGCTGTTGCGGACCGTGGGTGGAAACTCCGACACGCTTTCGAGCACAACACTCAGACAACACAAAGTGTGACGCTCTCACCGTGGCATTTGCAAGATTCCCACACCGGTCGCACTCCTCCACAACCTGGTGATAGCGCGGGTTGTCGAGCAAGTAGATGTGAGACTCCTCAGGCTGGACGATAGGTACTGCTCCCAAGGCATCGGGCGGAGCTCTTCGGCCGTTAAGGATGACTCGGAGCCCATAGAAACAAGAAAGGATATAGCCAACCATAAGCATCCCAAGACGTACAACAGAAGATATATCCACGCCAACATAAGCGATAAGGGCTACGGTAACAGACCACGTGGCTATCATCATGCCAACACGCTCCAACAAATTCAAGAGCGCCACATTGTATGGATCTTGGCACCAGGCGCCGACCATGAGGGCCACATTCACCACCAAGAGTGGCGGGAGCAACACCAATGGCCGGGAGTGGCCGAAATTGGCGGTGAGCAGCGCGACCAACACTTTGAGTTGCGACTTGCATGCAAAGAACCACGGGTCAATGAGGATGACGGTTTGAGAGGCCTGGATGTTCATGCGGCCCAGGATGGAGAAGAAGTAGTAGGGGATTAGCACAATCATGCATGGTATAAAGTACCACAAGTGGAGTGCTGTCCAACAAATGATTGTTGGAGCCGCATCGAGATGTCCTTCGTCGGCAGTGTAAGTGCAGCTTGTTGCCTGGAAGAGAGTGGTCAGCACCGATATGGAGAGCGTGTCTGAAAGAAGCTGTACGACCCAATACCGAGTCGCTGCGTTCAAGGAAGGTTGGAGCAAATACACGGCACCGAGCAAAAGAAGCACAATCCATATCGGACAGGTGTATCGGAAGCTCTCTTTGGAGAACTGGAACAGCAGTCCACGGAAGAACGAGGGCATGCGCACACCCAGATTCCACCAGAACGTGCCGACGGTTTCCGGAGAGTCGCTAGTCTGAAGCCACGCGACGCCCTCTTGGAAGCTGGGTGAGACGAAGGATGCCACGGTCTCCACAGTCGATATTAGGTCGAGTAACCTACCCGGAGGAAGCCTCCTGGTCCGCAAGATGGGACTTATGTCTGACCTTGATGCACGATCATTCTGGCGGTACAAAGCGAGCCAACCACAAAGCCAAAAGAAGTACATCGGGAGACCGATAGACGAAGCAATCTTTAGTCCCAGATGCAGGGGGCCATGAAGCGATGACTTAACGATTAAGGCGATGACACCCCAAAAAGGGAGCACTGCGACGCTCATCATAGTTGTGGGTGTTAGGAGCAAAGCTAGCCGACCCGCCAAGTGTTGCCCACATGCATGGTCGTGACTTTCTGGGTCATGAGCGTGGATTCGCTCGGGTGACGAGGTTCGAGAGTGTGCAAGTGACTCGTCTCCGAGAAGAGGCTCTGCTCGAGGGTTTGATGGCCCTCGCGATTCGGATGCTGTGTTCCAGAACATTGGCTTCCCTGCTATTGTCAACCAACACCAAAACCAAAGGCCACACACATTATCAATACTTCTGTGAAGCTTCGAGCTCCAACTTTACGCAGCTCAATATATCGACCACCGGCAACAAGCACAATCCCTGATATCTCCTCCTGAGTGGCGTACAGCTCATATGCGCAGGCCAAAGGGGCCCGAAATTCGAACATGGCACCTTCTAAAGAGGCTGTAAAGCCTGCAATTCAATGACTATACCGACTACGAAGCAAATCCACTCACACCGCATGCTCGCACGAGCAACGCCAGCACAACGTGCTCCTCACAACTCACCATTGCGCATCCTGGGCGCGGCGGCTGTGTGTGCAGGCGTGTACTCCCCTACATTGCAATAGTGCAATAGCAGCCGACCACACACTGAATGGCATGAGATCGGCTAACAAAAGCCAGCCCATCATCATCCCAGCGGAAATGAGAAGCAAATCAAGAGCAAGGCGGGGCCGTGACAAGATACCACAAACGCATAAACATCCTCAACCCAGATGCAAAACAACATGGAAAGATGGTACGATGGTCGACCGATCATCACCAAAACAACAATAGTTGTTCGTCCCTGGGTAACGGAGTAAGCGGACGTTGCTGGCATGCCGCCCAAAAGGTTCACGGTCGTTGCTTGGGACCCGTCGGGCCATGGTTATGGTTATGCCATGAATGCAGTCACACCACACAGCATAGACACCCCATGCGGACACCTCGGTGCAGCCGACCACACACACACCGGAGGTGGGCGAAGAGGGCATTACGCGTGGTAACGAAGCACTTCTCAATGGAACATAGTGATGCTGTGTTTAACTGGTACGTGTGTGAGTTGCGTGTGACCTGCGAAGAGATGGACGGGGATTGTCAACACCTCATTCGATAGTGTTCATGTACCAACGAAGCTGAGGGGCGACACAACTGAGATCACGGCGAACGCGCAAAAAGGTGTTTTCGGAGATGCGCGTAGGACAAAGAGCACAAACATTGAAAGGCTCGATGGTGACCGGAGTGAAAACAAGAGCAAGAGCCGTGGATAATTGCAGCACAGGTCGGCAAGTCACAGCCGCGCTGGCGGACAAGATGGGCAAGAGGTTGAACTTTCAGGTTTCAGTTTCGCACCGATACCACCGCCGAGACCGTCAGGAGAGACGGTCGGAAGGAATCGCAACTCCTGCTGAGTATTTAGTCGTCTTTTCAAAGATAGAGGACTCAAGGTCCCTTCCAGTTCTGCCACCTGCGAAGAACGAGTTGACAGGAAAAATCTTCAAGCGATGATACGGCGAAGAGAATCGTAAACCCGAAGGGCGGGATACCGCACGGGCGTTGACAAGGGTACCACGAAGAAATTTCAATTCAATAGCACGTAGTATTTCAATTCAACTCACCTAGAGCGAGCAACAAGAGCAAACGGTAAACATCACAATAGAAGAAATACTCGAAGACTGCCAAAACGTTGGGAGCGAATTGGGAGGAGAGAAGATGTTTACGGTGATGACGAGAATGGAACTTTCAACGTTGAGTTAGGTTGATGGAAACGGGTTATGCATTATACTTATGCATCATAGTACGGGAAGACACCTCCGCAATACCGGGGGTCTTTTCCGGGGGGGGCCCCCGATTTGTAAAATGATGTAACATATGCGATACATGGGTGTATAATTTTTTGGAGGGTTGGGGTCGTCCAGCGAAACCCATAACATACGACCCCCCCTGGGTCCCTTAATTGGTACGGCACGACGATAACATATGAGATTATAGGGGGGTGAAATAGCCATATTTTCGGGTATTTTTGGGTGTTGCCAGGTATTTTTAAGGGCACATTTTCAACTGGGAGGGGTCCAACCCCCCGGAATTATATAAACTTCATATCTATTATCTTGAATTTTGGAATCGTAATATTTTTATATTTTCAATTTTATATGCCGACGCTGAAATTATAAATTTAAAAATCATAGATTTGCATCGCTTGACGAAAATAAAAAGGGAAGGGATAGACGCGCCGGAACTGGCACTTCGTATAAATTATAAACGTGATAATCGGTTTATACACGATTCGTGTCTCGTGTCACATGAAACTGTCTGAATCATTTCTACGGGATTATTAAATCAGATAATCTTGTCGCGATAATCCTCACGGGTCGGCTCGCGACGCTGTCGCGATCCTCTCGAACGGCAGTTTGAAAGTTTGAATTGCAACGGTCGAACGTCGTCAACGAAAACCATTCCACCAACCGCCAGAAGTTGCAGACATTGTTGTTGACTGCTTCGCCCTGTAAGGCAAATATCGCGCAAACTTTCCTAACGCATCTCTTCGATTTCCCAACCTTGCCCTCACGGTTTTTGTATCCACGCGTTAAACACATTGTGCGTACTTATTGACTTGCCTTGACAACCTTGTCTCCTTAAATCCCCTCGTTCCTTCGTGTAAGGGCGCCTTCTTTGCTTTCTCTAACGTTGTACCTCTTTCCTGAATATGTGTTGCGTTTGCTTTGCGTGCTTCATGTTCCTTGTTATCTTTTATTATCTTTCAGAAGGTTGAAATTTATTCATGCATGTTTATTGTTTATTGTTTATTGATTATTGTTTATTGAGGACCTCCACTTTGTTTCTTCTACAGCCTGCTCTGAACGACCTCGCCATAAGCCACGCTCTACTACTCTTCCTTTCCCTTCAAAAAGGGTAATATTCCAACTATTATTTCTTATTCCTCTCATTTTAATCGCGGCTTCACCTTTCCTCATTTCTCCACTTCTTGTTTTTTCTCCATTTACTTCACAGTTCCCTAGTAACTGTTGCACATACTTTGTGTTTCATGTTTCTTGCAATCTTCGTCATTTTCCCTACACTTTCACTCTTGCCTATTTTTTCTCCCATTGCCATATTATTCTTGAGGGTTCTCCAATGGGTTCGTTATTCACACTCAGTGCTTCACCTGAATGAAAACAGGCAACGATAAGGGACGAGCTGTTCGTGCTTCTCTTCCTCACAACAATACTTGTCTCGCGGTAATTTCCTTCATTTTCACTTTAGACTTTACGTGGAATGCCTCTTTCATAGTTATCCCTAATCCTTGTAGACCTTTGCACCTCTTCAATCTTGTAATTCGTTATTTTGATATATATTGCTGAGCCGTCGCAAAATTAGGTGGAGTGACACATATGGTGACGTGCATAATGGAACGTTTGTGAGAATAATTTTGTCTCGCAGATATTCGCTAAGTTCCTAAGGATTACCGCATTTTCCGAATTTGAAAATTTTTTGTTCCGCGCTTGGAATTGATGAAAAACTGCTGTTTTTGGCCTGTTTTTGGGTGTTAACACTAGACGGGGTATATAGGAATAGTTTTTTATGACTTGTGCACATTGTTGGCGGATTTTAGCTAACATTTTGATAATATTCGCAGTAGCGGAATTCGTGCGGGAAAAAATCTCGGTAAATTTTCGGGTGAAAAAGTCGTTTTTTGGTGGTCATGACATGTTAACACTTGATAGGGTATGTAGGAAAGGTTATTAAGGGCAAGGGAACACTTTCAAGGACTTGTCAAGGAGATTTTTAATGCTTTGGCAGTATCCAAAATTTGAAACACTACTTTACTCGTAGCAATTCGCTGCAAAAACTCTTGGTTGGGACTCATGCCACCCAAAACCTCAAAACCCTAAACCCTAAACTCATATTTACACATTTACAAAGGCTCTATATACATAGGTTATGAACAAGCTAGGTTTATTGCACGGCGGTACTAGCACACCAACGCCAAGATGCGCTGATGTTCAACGTTAGAAATCTTGTAGAAATCCCTCCCACGCACTCTCCTTTTGCTGAATGTGACTTCCGCGCACACTACATGGTGGGAATACGAAAGACACTTTTTAGTGGTTTCTAAGTAATACTCGTCGCAAAGCTCCTCGTCACGCCACTCCAAAAAGCGGCCTTCGATGATGAATTCGCCCGGTGTGACTTTTACGCCGGCACTTCCATCAGAGGTGTAGTAGTCGTCTTCCATTACCTCAAGGGCTTGTTGCACGCCACTAAGTGCCTTCACCAAATAGTAGGGGTGCAAGGGGTCGCCAGCTGATTGCCGTGCAAATATGGCACCTCGCGCAACCTCCACACCCCTCTCGTGGCAAGCTTCCGCCACAGCGGCCCTAGTTTGACGTGCCTGGGCTTCACTTTCCTCCACCAAAGTGAAGGGCACCCATTCGTCAACGTGGCGCTTGTTGTGACAACCAACGCTGTCCGGCTGAGCCTGCGAGCATTGGTCATAGCAATACTCGCAATAGCACTGCCGATCCCGCTTCAGGCCGGCCAGCAAACCCACCCCCGCTCGGACCTGGTGCAAGGCCAAAGTCCGGTCCACCGCTTTGAAGGTAGGCCCGGACCCTACCATTTTAGAAAATGTTAGTACGTACACTAACGGTACACTAACGACACACTAACTGTAAAAGAGTACGACGCGTTAGTGTGCGTGTACATACACTAATAGCACGCTAACTGCGACATTAAGGTACCGTTAGGGCATGCATTCTGTGCAACATACCTTAACGGTACCTTAACGACACACTAACTCAAACGATTAACGCGTGGTTAGGACATTAACTGACACACTAACCGGCACACTAACGGGACACTAACTCACGGTATACTAACGACACACTAACTGCGAGCATTAACGGATGGTTAGTATACAGATAGTATGTAGTTAGGATATCGTTAATATACCACTAACACTACACTAACAGCACACTAACTTTGAGCATTAACGGATGGTTAGTATACCGATAGTGTGTCGTTAGGATATCGTTAATATACCACTAACACTACACTAACAGCACACTAACCTTGTGCACACTAACGACCGGTTAGTGTGCACATAATCTAGTGTTAGTGTTCAAATAGTGTATCATACCATTGTGCTATCCCATTCTAAAAGCATACGCGCGTTCACTTGCTACACACGTACACACTATTGAAGATGTAAACACAAACACGAATGTTGTGTGTGTGCATGATAGATGCACACACACCATACAAGCTTGCATAATTTCATATGTGGCGGGGTGTGTACAAATGTGCATTCATGTTGTTTGTGGCAAAATGATGCTTTCAAGAACACAATTCTTTCGCTAGAATGCGCAAATGCAATATGGGTATACACAAAGTATGCATGACAATGAATAGAAGACAAATAAGAACGTTATATACATCATTCAACTATATTTACATTGCTTTCTAAACACTAATATGTTTGCGAGTTGTTGATCACAATTCTCTAAAAGAAAAGTTCAACAAAACGCGCGATCTTGCGAATATCAGCCTACTCTACTCTACAAACAAAAGTCAACATATCACAAGTGCAAGCAAGAATGATCAAACTTCTCTACTCTACTCTAGAAAGAAAAGAAATCGTTCCAATGTACCTGCGTTTGAAAAACCCAACCCACACAAGGAGTCTCAATAAGTATGATCAAAACGCGTTGAAGGGAAACTGAAGACAGATCATGTAAACAATATGAGAGAACCATACCAATGAAAGAATTCGAAGAGCTCGAATCGCTCGAAGAGCTCAAAGACTAGAAGAACTAAAGATCAGCTTCATTTCTGCGCGCAAAAGCAAAACAAGTTAGCAAGTAACCACAAGAAAATAATAAATTCAGCGGGGTGAGTCGGATTCGAACCAACTTGTCCTAGTCCATTGGACTAGGAACCAAGAAACCAATTTCTCTTTTTGACACCCCTACGCACTTGGCTAAAGACCAAGACGCGCAGCAAAACAATCGTGGCTACCCATGAAAACATCCTCGCAAGCATAAAGTTACGGTAGAAATAAAAAATACATGAGCGAGAGCGAGTACGCACTTGAAACAAGGTCAAGCACAGCAGCAGCAGCAGCTGCACACGGAAGTGTTATTTCATTACAGTCGAGTGACACTGCTAAAGACTGTCTCAGTGTGTAGACACCGGAGTGTAGAAGGCTGTTGAAATAATTCAAAACCAAAAACGGATACCTCGTCATGTCATGTCAGTCGGTCGGTGCGGTGTTGACCACTACAGTGACACAGTGTCACTGACTACAGTGGACACCACATCCACTGTCATGCCACTGTCGATCCTCGATGTCGATGTCGTGTGTCACTCGACTGTCTCAGGCGTCATCGACAGTGTCACTGTGACTTCATATGGCATAGGATGACATACTATTTTTTGTCGGAGACTTTGTCATTTTATTTGATCGTAGCGCAGTTGGACATGACGACGTGCTGTTCCCATGGGGATCCACCCGCGTGGGTTCGAATCCTGCCGTCGAGTAATTTTTTTATCTCGCGATTCGACTCCATCGCGCGATCACGATGGTTTCACGAAATTTTCCTATCACAATTCGAGTTTTTAGAGAATATTCCATTGTTAGTACGCTAACAGGACGCTAACGGCAGGCCTTAGCGCACTAACGTTGCCCTAACTGAACACTAACAGAAGGAATCTTTTAGGGAATATGCCATTGTGCGTTAGTGCATGCCACCTAATGCCTCCTTAACGACGTCAATAGGGCGCCATTTAGTGTCTTGTTGCATGTAATGCGCTAACTCAGCGCTGAGTTAGCGCATTACATGCAACAAGACACTAAATGGCGCCCTATTGACGTCGTTAAGGAGGCATTAGGTGGCATGCACTAACGCACAATGGCATATTCCCTAAAAGATTCCTTCTGTTAGTGTTCAGTTAGGGCAACGTTAGTGCGCTAAGGCCTGCCGTTAGCGTCCTGTTAGCGTACTAACAATGGAATATTCCCTAAAGGATTCCTTCCGTTAGTGTCCAGTTGGGGCAACGTTAGTGCGCTAAGGCATGCCGTTAGCGTCCTGTTAGCGTACTAACAATGGAATATTCCCGAAAAGATCCCTTCTGTTAAACTCACACTAACAACGCGAATATTACATAATAGGAGGGCGGGTGGGGTGGGGGGGGCAGAATTGGGATTTGTGCAATGAACAATAAACGTCAAGGTGAACACTTTGCGACTCTTCGTGCACAAGCTTCTCGCCCGGATCCACCTTCGCCCGAGCCCGCGCCCGAGCGTGCACCCACACCGACTCCCGGCCGGCGTGGGATTCTTCTACAACAAGGCGCGCCGGTGTCCTCACGTGTACCCGTCCCACCACTAGCCCGCACAGCTATTCGTAACCCCGCACCCCACGCACTTGTTTCTCCACCACCACCTCGTCAACCCGTTCCCGAAGGTTTCCGGTTGGGTCATGAATATGAGGGGGGCACAAAGAAGCTTCGAGTATCCGAGTGGGCGGCAACCACGGTGACGACGATATATGACGAGTGAGTCATGCCTTTATCCATATACCTCGTGATATGCATGTCTCTCAAGAAACCAGTGAAACACGTTATTAGTGCCCTATGTCGATACGGTAGTGTACTCTTAGTGCGATATTCGGTAACTAACAGTACACTACTAACGTGGCAGCTACTTTACTTAATTAATGCACTATGTTCCAGCTTACTGCGTATCAAAAATGGTGGCGGTATGCCGGCACAACCGCATTACAAACATTCTGCGGGTGGAGATCGCGGGACGGTTGTACACCTTATTGAAAGTCAACTGGCTGACAAAGCCAACCGAAGAACAAATCAAGGC
>LGRX02008427.1:0-59895 GCA_001247695.2 Cymbomonas tetramitiformis
TGGAGACAGAGACTTTGACCCCCCACACTGGGGGGTGCCTCTGCCCTCTCTGTCACCCCTCAATCTGAGGTTCCAGGTCAGCCTGCTTCCCGTGAGCTGAGACAATAAAACTATGTCTCACTTTTATTATCTCATCTTAGTTCGAGTGTGTGACCTAGCCTGCTTCACTGACCAGCTTTCATGATTTCAGTAGACAAATAAATATATATATATCCCTACCCTTATATATATTTATTTCACCGTCTCCGTGAGGTTATGGGCCCACCACGCTTCCACTGCGCAGGTGTGACGCCGGCAGCTGGTTGTGGTTGTGCCACGTAGACACTTCAGAGTGAGGTTGTGTCATGGAGGATACAATCGTGCCGCACAGGCCGCGCGCCCCCAACAGTCGCGCCGCCCATAGCCGCGCGATGCCCCGACAGAGAGCGCACCGCAACGGCAGATTGGGGGAAAAAGTTGTATCCTTCGTGTTTCACTCTTCGCCGCCTACGTGGCACTGTGGGGAGTCGGTACTCTGTACCGTGCCAGAATCGCCATATATATCCAGATGAGTAGCTCAACGGCAGAGCGCTCGTCCGGTATGCGAGAGGTCACGGGCTCGATCCCGGCCTGGCTCACCTTTTTCGGGCTTCTGGTCTAGCGGTACAGTTTATGTTTCCCCATGAGTTTCGTCGTGAGGTTATCGGGCCTTTACCACCGGTCCGTGTCCGCTCGCTAGCTCCCACCTTTTTCTTTGATCCCGCGGTATTCGCGGTATTCCGCAGCGCATTGCTGAACGTATCTGACTGAGCCCATCGCTCTTTACACATCTGACCTCTTCGTGCCCCATCGGCACAACACATATGGCAAGGAGCCCATCGCCCCTTGGTTTTGTCCGGCTGCGCGTGCACATCGCGTCTCATCAACATTTCGGACTACGTCATTCCAGCAATGTCAGCCGACCGCCCTTCGCTCGGCGCTCGCCTTCGTGCATCCCGGGGTGCTGGGGGGAATTCCCCTGGCACTACTCCGCCTGATAGTCCCGCTAGGGACGGTTAGTCGGACCCCATCGTGCGAATGTCCTCACTTCGCCGGCGCCCTACACCAGCATCTCGGGCAGCCACGTCCGCGGAGTTCCACGCTAACGCCTCTGTGTGGGTCTCCACCCCCGTTCGTGCCTCCCAACGTGCTGAGTTCGCCGACAAATTGGACTACGCCTTCGCCTACGGCGAGGAGTTGGCCAAGCTCTTGCGTGGACATGGCTTCAAGTCCACCGTCGGACTCACTCTGGAGGGACCCGAGGCTGAGTCGGATTTTACCGTCCTGCTCGCCAACATGTCCCACGTCTTCGGTCCCATCGCCCGTGACGAGTTCACCAAGCTCCTCGACCTCGATCTCGAGTACGACGAGTACCACCTAACCCTGAACGAGCTCCTTTACGTCGTTCTCCCGACGATCCTTCGCGGCACTGCCCTCTCCCTCTACGACGAGTCCGCTCGGGTGCACCCCCACGATGGGCGCTGCGCCTTGCAGCGTCTTCGGTACCACGTGGAGGGAATCGGCGAACCTGATTCACATCGCTTCTGGGTTCGCCTTCGTGCTGTTGTCATCGACGAGACCGTCGACCCCGCACCGCAACTTGCGGTTTTCCGCACCCTTGCGGACAAACACCGCAAGCTGCACCCCGGCTACGGTGACCGCGACATGGTGGCGGACCTCCACACCGTCCTCCGCTCTTCCGCGGCCGGCTCCCCGTACGTCACCCCGCTGTACCTGGTGGTGATCCGCGACATCAACGACGGGCGGCCTTTCACCTTCGCCTCCCTCGCCCTTCGCCTCGGTTAGGTGTTCCGGGATGAGCCCCCCTTGGCCCGTCCCACCGTGCCGACCCCTCCGACATCTGGTGGTGGCGGGCGAGGTGGTGGCGGCAAACCGCCTGCCGTTGTGGCCATGGCCTTTGGCAAGCGGCGGTTCGCCCCACCCGTTGGTGAGTGGAAGCGGCAGGAGGCTGGCGGCCGCTATCTCGTGTGGGAGGGCACGGGCATGCCGTGCATCACCTGCTTCCGGCTCTGGGGTGTCACCACAGGGCACATGGACAGCGACGGCATTTGCGTGTACTCGTGCACCGCGGCATTCGTGCCGGGGCGGGCTCCGCCCAAGGCCCCCCCTCCCCCAAGTGCTCCGCCGCCCCTCACCGCATGGCCACCGTCGGCTGCTGCCGCTCCGCGGGCTCACTCCCTCCAGGAGCTCGAGCCCCCTCCGCAGACCGATGCCCCGCCGCAGGGTGCATCTGCCATAACCGTCCGCTTTTCGGCGCCCACCCCGGCGCTGGATGGCGCCGACCTCCCCGCCGACGATTGCTCCATGGACGTCGGGGGCGGTGGTGGTCTCCAGCCGGTCTCGGCTCTCAGCATCCAGGAGCTCGACGATGAGGACGACTGGCCAACCCTTCGTGATTCGCCTGTCTGGATCCCGTCCATCTCCGCCAACGATCTCGCCTCAAGAAACGCACCGGCTCGCGATGGAAAGTAGAGCCCTTGGGGCAGTAGCCTGATTTAGAATTGTACACCTTGCTTCGGACCGGCGTCCCCTCATGCATGCTTTGCCTGGTTGGACAACAGTGGTCCCTTGGGTCCGTAACAATTTGTATCTCTAGGGTTTGGGTTGCTTGCTCCTTGCTCTGGGCACCTGGCACCTCACCTCTTCGGGGTGAGGTGGTGTCAACATGGAGACAGAGACTTTGACCCCCCACACTGGGGGGTGCCTCTGCCCTCTCTGTCACCCCTCAATCTGAGGTTCCAGGTCAGCCTGCTTCCCGTGAGCTGAGCCAATAAAACTATGTCTCACTTTCATTATCTCAGCTTAGTTCGAGTGTGTGACCTAGCCTGCTTCACTGACCAGCTTTCGTGATTTCAGTAGACAAATAAATATATATATATATCCCTACCCTTATATATATTTATTTCACCGTCTCCGTGAGATATAGGAATTGTATACTCTAAAAGTAGAGGGGGCACTGTAAGCCAAACAGCAAAACACACTAAAGCAATATACAGTTTTAGAACTCTAGCGTATTCATACAAGCCATAAGAGAATGCTCAATTGTGCCCTCAGTTAAATTTTTCCTAAGGTCAGAATGCATGCTACTAACTTTGGAAAAAGCACGCTCTACTCCTGCACTAGTTACAGGCACTGCTAAAAACTGTCGGCCATCTTGGCCAAGTGCGGGAAATCTTTCCTATGCTCTTTCCACCAAAACTGCAGGTCTATGGAAAGGGGCACATCAGGTAGTTCGAGATAAGATGTCAGTTCATCCTTCAATTCGTCTACCGCAGTTGTAGCCTCTTCTGCCTCCTCCTCATCATCCGAATCTGCAAGAAACGAGGCAACAGTGATCGTCGCGGCGCTCTTCGTTATCTTTGAAGGAGGCACGGCACCAGAAGAAACCTGTACCTTCTTGGGCTTCCAATCGGCCTCCCATGCCTTCCGTGTCCACTTCACTGCAGTCTCCCGCGCGAGCTTCCCTGGATACCCGTCCAGCTCACCGATCACAAACTAGCAAAAAGAAACACCCAGCGAGCAGGCACTCAATGGGACATTTACACTTTCACACTCTCACAAGGCATAGACTATTAAACTCACCTTTCAACCAATCATTTGCACCCTTGAACTTGAAGTTCTTGTACCGCGGGTCGAGCACGGTGGCCACACTGAAATCCTCTACCTTGCACTCCATCATGGCCGTGAAATACCGTTTTGTGATTGAGTTGTACATCGTGGCGCGAGCTTCCATCACGTCGAGATTGGTGATCTGCACGGGCTTCCCCTCATACTTAAGGGGAGTGGATGCCTTGGCAACGCGGGCTAACTTCCCAATCATGGGAAGCACGAGACTGGCGGTGGGGTATAGTGTACCCTGCAGCAAGTCACATGTGGTGCTGGCATACTTCAAGATGTAGACACATTCACTGACTATCACTGGTATTGATTTAGCTGCAGATGTTCCTTGGCAACTTCACGGTTGTGTTTTTCAGCCTTGCTCTTAGTTATTCCGAATTGTACAGTGTTTGCATGGCCAAGTGCCATTGACTTATCTGCTGACCTAACTATCTGCTATAGTCACCACACACCTGTACGGAGGTGGTGTGCCGAGATCCGTGTTTCGGGCAGCCCTGACAGGCAGGCCCCTGATCCCCTAGATCTGGTTTGTCCGTCCAGAGTGTGACACTGCAGTAGTAGTACCGTTAGTAGCAGTATAGTTCCGTGTGACCGACCGACCGAGAACGGGTTTTAGGTTTAAAGTTATCTCTATATTTCATTATCAATAAATATTCAACAGTCTTTCTAAGTGGACGATAACACTGCATTCTGACTCGACTGGATATATCAGTTGGATAATTATATCCCTCTATGGCATAACATAAAATAGTTAGGTGTTTTATGCTTGTGCAGTGACCGTCGGAGCACGACACACGGCATGTGCAAGTGCCAACGCCATGTACCGCCAGGTACCGATGATGCCAGCCTGTGGATGCCCGTGTCGTCCAGATGCCGGTGTCGATGATACTTACCGTCCGTTACCAAATGCGGCGACGTTACGTCTGCCACGGGATGCGCGGGGTGCCGACCAAGTGACGGCCTCGACACGCGGCCGGTGCCGGCGATGTCTGCCACTAGCTTCCGATGATATCTGCCACTACATTCCGCCAAATGCCCATGACAGCTGCAATTGCACGCTCATGACACCTGCCGCCACATGCCCGTTACGTCTACCTTGAGAGTTGAGGCATCGGTGGCGCATGCCACGTGAACCCCCTTGTGTTTCTGCCGCTAGCCCGCTACATGCAAATTTCTTCTGTAGCCAGATACCACGCAGTGAAATCCACGACCAGAGGCGATTGAATTCCACCGCTACGTGCCTTAAAGATTAGTCATCAGAACTACGGTCAGCTGTTGCTGGATGACGGTGGCATCCTTGCCAAAGTTACCACTAGCTGCCGGTGGTGTCTGCCTTCCAAATATGTCATCTCTGCCGCCAGGTGCCGGTGATGTAGTCTGCCTCAAGTTGCCATTTGCCGACAGTGTCTTGCACTGATCAAGGCACTCGCCCATAGATGCCAATTCTGCTGCCGGTGGCCAGACGCCGATACTGTCAGCTGACAACCGGTTTGGCTGGGTCTTGAAATGGGTGGCGGCGAAGTCTACTGTCAGACACTCTTGGCTTTTACCACCAGAAGCTGTGACTTGGCTGATGCAGGCTCTTGGCCTGTTGCACTTTTCCATAATTTGCGAAAGCCATACTTCTGTTGCCTTGCCCCCACTGCATCACAGGCGCAGTCTGCCCACTGACGCCGACCGGCAAAATAGTATTTTCAACAGAACAAAGGCGCATGAAATCGTATGCATCATTAGTCATCGGTGATTCACGAGCGATTGGGAGAGAATAAGGGAAATTGAACGTCCAGAAATCGAAAATCCTTGGTGGGATACAAGAATGAATACCAGTGGACCGCAGCTACTACCCGCGCTAAATAAGCGCCAAGGCGCCTAAAACAATAATGGCAATAAAAGCACAACAAACCCATAACTCGCAAATGTATAGTGGAGTGCAAATATATTTTGCATTTATGTTTGAGTGTATTGAGCGCATCATTTACTCTCAGGCGATTACGAACTTGAGGATACCGCTCTTAGTCATGAATCATGATCAATACATGCCATTACCAAACACATATATCCATTCAGAAAAACAAAAATACACAGTCTTAACAGCTTTCAGGCAGGAAATGACTGATAAAATGCTGTGGATTATTGAGCTATATTACACCCGAACCATGCTGAACAGCAGCGCAAACAATAAATAACGCCACCAGCTTGTACAAAATGATCAGCTTCGCCACGTGTGAGTAGAAGATCCAGTGAGCATTATATGGTGCAGCCGCTCAGTTTACATAAACTCCCGTTCAATTTCTGTCTCAATGTCTCGCATGCGCTCAATCACCGCCGGGTCCATCATACCAGCTGCCTCTCCAACAACGCTTTGGGCAGCATTGGGTTGTTTATCGTACACTTGCAGGACTGTCTGAACTGTCATGAGCAGCTTCGCCGGTGTCCTGCGACATCAAACCCGAAAATCTTATCATTGCGATCAGGAGCATTTATCTACTACCAAAATCCTGCTAGCTTGAAGAACAGCGCAAACTCCATGGAACCGCAAGCATTCTGCAAAGGTGGGCGCGCGCCCCTCGCGCAGGACGCATGCCTCCCTCAGGGCCTCTACCTCGTGTCAGACGAAGCGAACAGGCATGCATCGCTACAACAGCGGCACACGAAGGCAGTCACAGAGATTCTTTGCGAACAGGCATCAACTGGAAAGTGGAACGCACGTGAACAGGTAATCCACGTTTGGAGTTTCCAACTCAACAGCTGGCGTGAAGGCCTCCGCCAGGCCCTGCGTCCTCTGCATTGGGTCTTCCATAGACTGGAAGGCATACCCGTGCAACACCACTCATGCATGAGGTCAACTCACTTTCAAGCAAGCCTACAGAGGAATCTAATCGTGGAGGTTTGCAGGAAGGAATTCGAGTATGAGGGTATCCGCAGAGCTATCGGCAGCAAGTGGAGTCGGAGCCTCGCCGCAGCCGAAGGGCGGAAGGTGCTTCGCTGCGACTGCAGGGGAAACGAGACGGGAAGTCAACGCAGAACATCCATAATACAAAACTGCCGTGCGATTGCTATGTTCGACGTGAACGTGCTTTCTCACCAGCAAATACTTGAGAATCCGAACCTCCGCGGGCTGCTGCTGTGCTGTTGTCTCCTGCGCAAGAAGGATATACAATCTCAGCACAGAATGCTTAGGTGTGTGATTCTGCCTTTCGGTAAGATCAACTCATGCAACCTGCAGCACGTGACAATGCAATGCGCAGGCGTCGAGAGTGCGGCCTTCATGATCTCAGTGCTCGCTGCGCCATACACAACCCCCTTATGCAGAGGAGTCGTGGACAGCAACCTACCTTCATCTTGAAGTAAAGGTGAGCCATGACATCTTTGATCTATCACATCCCCTCTCCACAAGTTTCGAACGAGTCACTTGCATGATCCCAACATCGCATCTTTGCTCGGTTCGCTCAGTAGCAACAACCAGGTTGTTGCACAGAAGCAGGGACATGTCAGGAGACAGAGATCAGGAATACTGGAGACCATGGCTGACAAATAGTCGTAGGGGAAAATAGCAAGGGGAATGCGCACAGAAACAGGAACAAACATAGTGACTACTACAGGGACTAAGCCATGAACAGAACCACGGCTAGGAATAAAAGAAAGCCATACACAAACTGCACACAATATGCCGAGACATAGAACTTCCTTTTGTGGCTCTTCCAAGTTCGTTCGGGATCGTAGCCTCTCCAAATGCAGAAGCTATTTCTTCACTTGTACACAGTGCAGGAGACTCGAAGAAGGCGGCATACCTCATCACTAGTGTACTCGGATTCCTTGACACTGTTATAAGCTTTGGCGGTGTGCAGAAGCAAGGCGGGATTCAACCCGCCACTTGCAGCCATGTCATCAATCATCTTGTCAGCTTCATCCAAGCTTTTTACCTGAAGCATCCACCACGAAGGCGTAGTCTTAATCTCGAAAAGAATAACACAAAATCAGGCAGATCACACCCAGAGTTCCGCCGTCGGTGAGTCGACGGAACGGTTGTGGAGGTGCGAACTCCACAATTAGGGTTCCCTGTTTAGGAAGTCTTGCCACGAAAATAGCACTTTCAAGGACGACAGTGTCGGCAAAGGAGAAACCTGCAGGAGCTTTTCAAAGCTAGCAGCTGCCGCTGCCACCTGCTGATTGTCATCCATTGCCTCATCCAAAACTTTGCATAAAGCTACGATGCGAGACCGTAAGTTGAGCAGCTCTGGCCAGTCCCAAGATTTCCCACCAAAATAGGTCATCTGCATTGTTGGGCAGTCCTAAGCAGATATATTAAATAAAGACACGTGTTAGTAAGCTATGCTACCCCACAAGCTGCGCATCCAGCTTACAGCATACGTTTGATCTTATATCGGAACTTCGGGAGCTCTTGCACGAGTTATCAACTCAGCGTTAATGATAAGGCTGACGCAGGAGTAATCCCAAGGTGGAAAGGCTACACCGCTGTAAGTGCTTTGCGGCGAGCACTCTCGGAGGACAGCACAGCAAAGCGTGCACTCAACAGAAATGCGAGTGTCGACATGAGACCGATGTTTTTCGCTTCAGTGAAAGGTAGAAACACGTCTTCAAGAAGACCTCAGTACAAAATCTGAGCATCCCAGTCCCTATAAAAGAAAGGCACTGCAGAAGAAGGCAGACACAGGGTACCTTCCTGAACCTCGACGTCCTCAGTTGCCTGCACTCGAAAGTCGATATGCTCCAGGAAGGCCGGCCCGATTTCTTTCCGACGAGACGTGACCAACCCCTCCAAGGTTTCTGGTGCTACCTCACGAAATGCCTGAAAGGACCAAATGCGTGCAGCGCTCTCAAGCTCACACACGATGGCAGCTATTATCGCTTCAAACTGACAATCAAGCCAGCTCCATCTGAGACAGTTTTCCAGGCTAAGAGCGGCGGAGCATTTCATCTGTCGGTGGATCCTCGAAAGATGAATGCGAAAGTTTGAGGAGAGCTTTGAGAAAGAGGGATCTCCGGTGCCGCCATGCTGTCGCTGTGTCGACGCAGTCGACTTTGTTTACACTTTGGTACGTACCGGAAAACCTTGAGGCTTTTCATCTGCGCGAGGAGCCGAGAAGAAAAGGCCAAATGTGGCGCAGAATTATCTCGGAAGGCAGCATGCACGGTGCCTACATTGCGGCACGACTTTCGGGGGGACTTTCAGTAACAGTGTTTGCTTATGGTCTCGCCGACGCTTCAAAGTTTCCGCAGGCTCTCTTCGCCTATTGAATTTATCGAAGTTGTAGTAAACGGGCGTCACCTTCAGCAGTTTATCGTTACGTTCCACTTCCGCGTTCACCTGCGCAGCCTCCGCCGAGAGCGAGACATCACCGAAGCAAGTTGTATCTGCCGTGCTTATGATGCAGAGCATCCATTTCCTGACCCAGTCGAAGGACGAGAACCGTTTTACGTACCTTTCTGAGGCCGTTCAGAAACTGTTGAAGCTCGACAACAGCATCAGGGTCAGCCTCTGTTTGCGCATTGTGCGCTATCCTGAAACATCTTTCACAGACGCTTCAAAGCCGGTTGAAACGCCAGAGCAGGCTAGTAAAGCTGAGTGTTTTAGAGGGCTCAAGTGTACAAGTCCTCCTCTAAAGTGCGGTGAACGATCAAAGACCTGGACCAAGCTTCGCCAAGCGCGTAACAGGACAAGAAAGAAAAGAGCTTCCTTGATCAGATCCAGACTATACAAACAACATATTTCTATGTTACCGAAAGCCACAGAGCGAACCGGGGGTTAAAGCGGGAAGCGTGCAAGCGGTGAGAATGTGGTGGGGATGACGTGTCACCTATCGAAGAGCAGTGGACTCAGAGCAGACCACTCTTTACTGAATATCATATACTTTTTCCAGTTGGAGCGCTCCTTACTCCGAAAAATCTGCAAACCCGCGAGAGAAACCTTTACCACAGGTAATAGATTGAGATCCTGGAACGCACGACACCTTAAACCCAGACCTACCATTGCAATCTGGTCAAGGGTATCGGGGGGAAAGAGGTCGGCAGCAGCCCTCCTTCCGGGTGCTTCGGATTCATCCTCGGTAGTAGCATCTCCAGTTGTTGCGGCTGATAATGCAAAATAGAACTGTCTAAGAGCAACTGAGAAAATATTGAACACGCAAAATGAAGGAAATTTACGTGAGGAGTTCGACAGCAATCAGAGAAGAAGCGGGTCAATTGGCAACGTCACGATCCCTTGCCGAGTTGAGCTCTCAACAGAAACGCGTAAGTATACCTGACATTCCCAGTTGCCAATGCTTTGTGTGTCGATGCCTTCCTGGTTCTGCACTCCCTTGTCGGCTAACACTCAGTCTGTCAAAGTTGGACACCCGAAATTGTAGCTGTCGGCAAAAAGGCTGTGCTTTCAGGCGAATATTTCCACAGTTTGACCGACCGAATCTGCATCTTTTGGGAAGCAACCTCGCAAACCTGCAGTCCGAACCAGCGTGTCGGCTTGTAAAAGACTGCATTCTGCCCTGTCCTAACGTGTGTTCCTTGCCTTTACCCGAGGAAATCAAAGTTGTATTCAAACAAAGTCCAACTTCAAAGAATGAACCGCCTATAAAATCGATGCCTGATAAGCTGGAATGCTGCAAATTTTCACTCACTTTGCTGTTTCGTGTTTGCTCCCTGAGCAAGTTAACTTGACACCGGTTCTCACTTCCGACTGCAAAATAACAAATATCCTAATCCCTTTTGGTATTTGAGCCTGTTAAAAATATACATGTGTCTCGCTTGACGCTTCTCGTTACGCTCACGTAGTCCTAGTCGTACTGCCAATCAACGTTTGGCAATGCGAAGGCGTGCCAATAATATTAAATATAGGGGGAAATGTGTAGTCGGGCATTGTTTTATTATTTATTTATTTTCTTTTTTCAATAGTCGCCAGTATTTTCTAATAATATCTATTTTCTATTTTACCCCGGCCCGCACCCGCAGGGCGATTTTTTTTGCATTTTGTAGGGTTTTACGATGCTGCTGCTGTCCAACATGATACGATACAGTACTGTAGGGCTCTAGTCCAACTGGCGGAAATTTCAGAAGGTTCAACATCAAGGGCGAATTTACCCAAAAAATTGTTTGAAATTTCTTTATCGTATGTACGATTTTCCGATTTTCATTAAAATTCTAAATTGTGTAAAATTACAAATTTTAGCCTGGCCAGAATCGCGGAATTTCGCGGTTCGTTTTGGTCGCCGGATTCGGCTTCCTATTTTAAATTTTACTAGGCGGATCGATCTCAAAAGGAGATCTCCACTAGGCCATCTGACCGTAGGATCATGTGCGCGACAACACTTCGCTTTTTGCATCCCAACATGCCATGCCACAACGCGAGGGTGGCGTCGCGATAAATGTACGCGACTGCAGTGGCACTGTCATCGTTAGCGTCTGGCGATCGTGAGATCGGAAGTTCGTCTGTGTCGCCCGTTGGGATTCGCGCTTTGCTGCTGCTGCTGATTAAGTAAGGTAAGTACTAGGCCCGGTCGATCTTAAATTAAGATCTCCACTAGGCGCATCTGACGGTCGATGGGATTATTTATCTTGCCGACGTGGCGCACTCGAGAGATCCGAACATGAACATCGAGTCTGCCATTCCATTAATGATTTGACATTTCTCGAACCTCGCGTCTGCTATGCAATGTAAAAGCGAATCTATCTGATTTCCGAACATCGCGTCGGCCATGCGATGTTTAAATCATTTTCGCCATTACACTATCTGACCGTAGGATCATGTGCGCGACAGTGCTTTGCTTTTTGCTTCCCAGCATGCCATGCCATAATGCGTGGGTGGCGTCGCGATAAATGTACGCGACTGCAGTGGCACTGTCATCGTTGGCGCCTGGCGATCGTGAGATCGAAAATTCGACTGCGTCGCCCGTTGGGATTCGCGCTTTGCTGCTGCTGCTGCTGCTGCTGCTGCTGCTGCTGCTGATTGACTAAGTACTAGGCCCGGTCGATCTTAAATTAAGATCTCCACTAGGCGCATCTGACGGTCGATGGGATTATTTATCTTGCCGACGTGGCGCACTCGAGAGATCCGAACATGAACATCGAGTCTGCCATTCCATTAATGATTTGACATTTCTCGATCTTCGCGTCTGCTATGCGATGTTAAAGCGAATCTATCTGATTTCCGAACATCGCGTCGGCCATGCGATGTTTAAATCATTTTCGCCATTGCACTATCTGACCGTAGGATCGTGCGCGCGACAGTGCTTTGCTTTTTGCTTCCCAGCATGCCATGCCATAACGCGTGGGTGGCGTCGCGATAAATGTACGCGACTGCAGTGGCACTGTCATCGTTGGCGTCTGGTGATCGTGAGATCGAAAATTCGACTGCGTCGCCCGTTGGGATTCGAGCTTTGCTGCTGCTGCTGCTGCTGCTGCTGCTGCTGCTGATTGACTAAGGTAAGTACTGTAAGTAAGGTAATTTGGTTTGGGTGAAGATTATAAAGGTCAGAGGTAGTAAGTAAGGTAATTTACTTGATGCCAAGACGATAAAGGTCAGAGGTCTAGGCCCGGTCGATCTTAAATTAAGATCTCCACTAGGCGCATCTGACGGTCGATGGGATTATTTATCTTGCCGACGTGGCACACTCGAGAGATCCGAACAAGAACATCGAGTCTGCCATTCCATTAATGATTTGATATTTCTCGGACCTCGCGTCTGCTATGCGATGTAAAATCGAATCTATCTGATTCCGGAACATCGCGTCGGCCATGCGATGTTTAAATCATTTTCGCCACTACACTATCTGACCGTAGGATCATGTGCGCGACAGTGCTTTGCTTTTTGCTTCCCAGCATGCCATGCCATAACGCGTGGGTGGCGTCGTGGTACATACACGCGACTGTTGTGGCACTGTCATCGTTAGCGTCTGGCGATCGTGAGATCGAAAATTCGACTGCGTCGCCCGTTGGGATTCGCGCTTTGCTGCTGCTGCTGCTGCTGCTGCTGCTGCTGATTGACTAAGGTAAGTAAGGTAAGTAAGGTAATTTGGTTTGGGTGAAGATTATAAAGGTCAGAGGTAGTAAGTAAGGTAATTTGGTCCGGTTCGAAATCATAAGGAGCAGAGGTTTAGGTGTAGCCTTCACGACAGCGACATCACGAGTTCAGAGCTCTCTTCAAGCTCTTATCTCACATCTGGTTGGTTCAGCACTTCAGCTGAGCACGCCTGCGCCAAGGGGTATAAACTAGTTTATACCCCTTGGCCTGCGCTTGTGTGTCTCAAAGTGTGGGACTTTCATCGAACAGACTCTGCTTGAGTTGACCGTCGCGTGTCCGTCGTGCGATCATCCTGAAAATTCCCGTTGCCGCTGCCGTTCGCTTTTTAGTTTTGTGCATCGGGGCGGGGTTTGACCGATCATCAATTTGACGATCGGCAATTGGGAAATTTCGGTCATCGGCCATGATATCGATACCGAATTTGGAATTACCGATTCCGATACCGATTCCAATACCGATACCGATAGGCGATACGCATGCATTTCAGATTTCGATTTCCAAGCTTGTACGCCGGCCAATAAACTCTTGAGTATCGATTGTCGATGCTTCCGCTCGTCCTGTGTCAAGTGTGATATCGATGTGGACAATTTCACAGTCGACAGCGACACTCGACAATCAAGTGTCACGTCTTTACATAGACGATTGCGACTAAAGAAGACCATATTTATTCTGGAAGTTGGAACTCGCCCCACCCAGACGCGGAACTAAAAATTGCGACATCTCACGTGCTGTGTGTTTTGTTCAGAGCCCTGCGTATTGATTCATCAGAGCCAGATTGTGCAGTTGTCCCATACTCGTTGTAATTTAACCTTGTTATTTCGTG
The DNA here is from genome assembly GCA_001247695.2 of Cymbomonas tetramitiformis. Classification (NCBI taxonomy): domain Eukaryota; kingdom Viridiplantae; phylum Chlorophyta; class Pyramimonadophyceae; order Pyramimonadales; family Pyramimonadaceae; genus Cymbomonas; species Cymbomonas tetramitiformis. Next base: position 13,515 of record LGRX02008427.1, read on the forward strand.
TTAATTGGGCAGCATGCCTTTCAAGACGCTGTCCCAGACTTTTGAGCTTCTGTCCGGCAGCGGCTTTTTGCTCTCAAATGAACAAAAGGTGACCAAACCAGCCGCGTACTTCACTACTTTAACAGGAACGTTAGAAATGCTGACAAACATAGCCTGCCAGAACGATTATCACTGGTGTGAAACCCAGGTTCCTGAAAGTGTGGGACTTTCATCAAACACACAACAGAGCCATCATTTATAGGGAATGTGACCTATGGTCCACGTCCCAGAGCGCACGATATGCGTTCCTTAGTCGACGTATGTGACAAAATAAGATTTATCGTTGTTGTGTATTAATTTCCGGAACAGCGAAAGCACTAGTCTGCCCAGAGTTAAAGGGAGGGGACTCGCAAGTGCACAACCACGCCTCCGCATCTACAATTGTGAAGCAATTCTCAAGGAAATGGGCAAGGCTTTGTTGGCTGAAGAAATTTTCGCACTGTTTGACATACAGGCTGTTGTGGACTTCTCTCTCCCACTCAAAAAAACTGAGGCAAATTTAGCCGAATTGTGGCTTTGGGGCAAGTTGGTTGCTCTGGACGGAAGAGACTACCTTATCGCGAAGGTTTGTTCTTTTCTTTGGTTTAGCGTTATTTTTTGCGAGCACAGTTTAATGTGCAAAAATACTTTGCTAGAGCGGCAGGCTGGTGCTCCAGAGGAAGTTGTTAGCCAAACTCGTATCGCATCTGCTTGCACTGTCGTTTGGGAACCCTTGTCGCACGTTTATCGAAGAAAAAAAGTTTCTAAATAACATGCTTGCCCGCTAAACAGGGTTCCATCCTGCCCCGCGTTTCTTTGTTGTGCTGAGTGGGGATGCGCGAGGCTCTAAAGCGGACGCCTGCTCTGCCCGACAGGGAACTACCGAGCCGCCCTGCGTGTTCGAAGGCAAACTTCAGGTGGATGAAAAGATCTACTACAGTCAAGATGGTGTGAACTGGCTTGACCTTGCACCGATTGACGAGGAGATGGCTCAACGGGCCTCTACCTTGACCGGCTTCCTTGAGGGCAACCCCGGATACATCTACATTGTTGAGGTGCTGCTTCCCCTCATCTTCTGGCCCTCTTCAAGTGTATGCATCAGGTATCTGCAGAGCTTAGAAAACGCTTCAGGACTAGGCTGCGGAATCCCCTAAAGGATACCAAGCGAGTTGAACGACGAACCCTCGCCTATTTTCTGTCCGTACTAGTTACGGGTCTCCCGCACTTTCGTATTGCTCCTTCCGCACCTTCTTTTAGGCAACTCTAGCTTGATGCGTGTGCCATATTGGGACTCCCAAAAGGATCAAGTGTGCCGCAAGGAACTTTCCCATATTTAGCAGTCGGGATGGATCATGTGGCCGCGGTTATTCTCATCTGTTGTCACTTGCTGCCACAGGAGCCAGCCCCCGAACCAGAGCCCTCAGATGAACCGGAGCCCCCACCAAAACCCGCAGAAGAGGTACGCACATAGAATGCTGGGCGTGCCGTGGAGGTGATATGCGCGCGCATAAAAACTCCCTGCGTTTAGGTGTTCAGTTTGGTGTGCGCCAGCTGGCTTCGTGTGTTTCGTTCAGCGCGGTTTGTGCGCGTTGTCGCGGAGGTTTTAGTCTATGTCGTGGAGCTGCAGGAAGAAGAGGCACCCGAAGGTGACGCAGAGGAAGCAGAGGAACCGCCGCCACCAGAGCCTTTGAGATTCGAGATCACGGAATCTGCGAGGATAAGGTTCATGGTGGAGGTGATTAGCTTCAGCACCAACGTGGTAGGTCATGATTTCCCTATTGTGTTGGGCTTTTGTGTCTTGTCTATCGTACTGGCGTCCTGGTCGGAAAGCTGGGTGGGGGTACGTGAATGTTTTGACGTTACTCCCGGAAATGTGGAAGTTTTCGGCCAACAAACTTTGATTCGTGGGCATTCTCTTCATTCCTGGTTCAGATTCCCAAGGGCTTCTACTCCATCACATCGAAAAACGAGTTGGCACCAAACGTGCTCTTCTCCGGCTTGCAATATCCGGTATGTGCCTATGAATTCGTGTTCGTTTCGAGTATCTAAAGAAAAGTATGAAGCGTGCAGGAATATTTTAATATTCCGATACTGTGGCTTCCCTAGTTTCCATCTTTAAACTGTTTTCTATCTAACAATGTGACTCTTTCTGTTGGCAGGACAAGTTGGAGTCCTACATTCATGGTGGGTTAGGAGCTCCTTTGAGCGAAGATGTTCAGGGCTCCTGGACCATTCAATATGATACCTTTAGGGGACTCGCGACTTTGCGGAGCTTGATGTTCCCTGGGTATGTATTCGTTTTCAAGGTAACCAAACTTCCGGTCTCTTTGCATTCACCGTTTATGTTTTAAAACCTCTTGCCTGTTTTCTTGAGTGTCACCATTGATGTAGGGTCTGATTAATCTTTGTATCTGTTTGACTTGCAGAGTGACACAAATGAATTCGACGCCCTGTACTTCGGAACTGGGGAAGCAAACAAGGATATGATGTTTATGTTGGCCTAAGTCCTCCGGATAGTGCGCTGTTGCTGCAAAACTAGGTCCGGGTAGTACTTTGCTGCTACAAAACTAGCGCTGTTACTCCTTGAAAAATAGTGACTCCTCCATCATACGTTGTTGAAAGCAGCTAAGAGGATGCTGATAGATGCCCTTGAGCTTAAAGCACCTCTGCAGGGAGCAACAGATTCACCTTCACTTCACTGAGTCGATCAAAGGCAACCGCAAGCTAGACGTTGTCATGGAGAAGTTGCGCTCATTTTGTGCGAGGTCAAACATATGGGAGTTTGCACAAGACGTTCTTTTCTGCTCAGGCAGCATGCTATATGTAATATATGTCAGTTCGAAGAGCCATGGGCTGTTATTTTGTTATTTGTTCCTTGCTGTTGGTCTAAGACTTGGAAACTGGGAGATGAGCATCCAGGAAAATGGCGTCACCTGGAGCAACTAGGAGGCAGTATCATCTCGGACTGAAGATGTGCTGTTCGTATTTTGCTCACTTGCACATTTTACTTCGTCGTGTACATTGTGCATCTGTGTGCCACAAACTTGAACCTTGGGGAGGCTCCTACGACAATTAGACTCCGATTTATATTTATACTTTTATATGAGACAATTCAGAATCTGTTCATTGTATCGAATCATCCTTCGCTTTCTGTTTATGCGTGTCCCTATTATGTAATTATTGGTATGCGAAATTTCGTACTGCCCTCACAGTCGAAATCGGTGAATTTTTGCTCAAGCATTCAGAATTTGGTTCTAATTACACCCCTACCAAAAGCACCGTATTTCCTATTGTGATGGCAAATCTGAAGGGGATCGTGGCTTCAGGCGGTGATGGTGGCAGTGGCGCTGGTGCCAATGGCAGTGGAGCTGGTAGTAGTGGGCAGTGAAGGTGCATATTGACGTTGCATATTACAGTACACACATAGCTTGGAAACACGGAACGAACTTTCGTACTGCCGGTATCCATTCGTCACCGTATTGTATACTTGTACTTTTGAATAATTCTCTGGGTCAATTGCACCGATATAGAAAAAAGAACAAGCAAAACAAAATAATTAAATATAGGACATATAATAGTGTGAACAAACAAACAAAGTTCATAAATTAAATCATTTTCGTATAATTATCTGTATTCCTCGAGTTAAAACAAACAACTTTAAAATCAAATAAATAATTAGATCTGGGGGACCAACAAACTAAATTAAATAGTTTATTGCTGCTCATTTTCGGAATTAAAATCAATAAAGTAAGCACGGTATTTTTCTTTCTGTTCACTGTTCAACTTTCTGAAACAGCAACTTTTGCCCCGTTAGGTTAAAGAACTGCATTACTGAGTGACGTTTTAACGCAGATTTTCATGATACAGCACATTAAATTGCACGTGTTACCGTCATATTATACTATTCAATCCAATAGTATGAAGCATCCCGAAAGATTTCTTCGTCGGGATTTTGCGTTTTGCGGGGAGCGGAGAACATTTTGACTCAAGTGACGCTTCCGACCATGTCACATCGGAAGCGGACGCGCCCACGTATATGCTTGCTTCTAAGAGGGCATACGTGTAAGTATGCAAAGAGTTCCATAGCAGAGCATGCTATGAGCGAAATTTGTTCCATGCGCTTGTTCGAATCTTGCGGGAGGTTGCGGGATCGCAACATCCCGCAAGCGCTATGAACAAGCGCGTGCGACTCCACGCACGGTGGCTGCCAAAGACAAAGCCTATGCATATTAGACTTGAAAAAAGTGAAAATATTCACGAATGATGTTCCTAATCCCGTAAGTTTCAGCGCTAAAACAGCAGATCATCATTATCCGGAAGATTGGCTGCACCCCACCGGGAGGCACAAGGCGTGAAAATTAGTACCCTCTATAAATAACTCTTGGACGAAGTCTCACTGTCTAATTAACATTTGGCTGTGACTTTGCGTGCACAAGTAACGTACGGTGTCCCCATGAGGGCTGCGTGGCGAGGCCTGAGGATCAGCAAAACGCTTGGTTTTACAGTGAGGGATGACCTCGATCTGTCAACGATGTCACAATGGTTTGTGCGGTACCCACAGTATGAGCGTAGGCAACTTGTTCAATAGCAGTTTGAGCTTAGGCAAATTGTTTTAATGCTAGTCTGCGCGCAGGCAAATGGGTTTAATGCCAGCCTGCGCGCAGGCGACTGGTTTTAATGCCAACCTGCGTGCGCGCAGGCAGATGGTTGTAATGCCAGCCTGCGCGCAGGCAAATGGTTTAAATGCCAGCCTGCGCGCAGGCAAATGCTTCGAATGCTAGTCTGCGCGTAGGCAAATTATTTTAATGCTAGTCTGCGTATATATAATCATTATCGACATTAAGGATGATCATTAAATACTTTGTTCTTCATATTTGTTGCATTGGCGTGTTCGGTTCAATGTTTGCTTCATGTGTTTTCCCGAAGGCCTGAATTTGGCCAGTTAAGGGGGGCGGGGGGCGAGGAATGTGTCCACAAAGCAAGGTTTGGACTCCAACACCAAGCAAGGTTTGGAAGTTTATGATCTGACGGAGCGGGTGCAGACACTCGATACGCATTTATTTTTCTAGTAGCCTAATCGATCGACGGTCGACGGTACAAGTACAGCACCTACGCTAGTATTGGGCCATCATCCCAATGATCTGACTCGGATCTTTATGATGGAGTGCAAGATTGGATCTTTCTTCTTCAGGGTTCAACATGCGGCAGTGAACGAAAGAACATGGGATCTTGCGTCGCGACACATGCATTTTTCTCAGGAGGCCATCGTGATGGACGGGTGCATTTGTGGATTGGAATGCTCGTGCAGCAGCACACACGTGTTATGTGTGATAATGTTCTGAAGGTTGATTTATATCGCCATCCATTTTTGCCACAAGAAGTTGGCCCGTCATCACATGGACCGACTCTCGTGCCAAGTCTCTGTCATGCTGCATCGTTTGATGAACGCTTCGCTTCACTTTAAAAAGAACTGGTACAGACTACCATTCAGCCACGGCATGGTGCTTGCAACGGAATTCGTATACTTGACAATAGCGGCATCATTTATTATTGCGCACAGCATCGAGTTCCATAAAAAAATCCAGCCAAGCGCGTTTCATTCAGTATAAACCAACAATATATACCTGCAAAAACGAATCTTAGAATAACGCGCTGGCGGACTATGCATCTAACGCGAGGATGAACCCGTTCTCCCCGGCGCACTCTCGGTTGGCATATCACAACAGGTTTTTGGCACAGTCCGGGAAAACGAACGAGACCAGCGCGTCGCTATGCCAGAACCGGGATCCCAGATGCGCCATGACCGTCCGAACGTTTTGGATCCGATGGCGTTTGTCGCATTGATCCATGGTAGGCCGATATGCCAACGTGAAATGCGAGCTTTATCAGACTCTGAATCGGCAATAACTCGAATTCCGTGTGCCGGCAACAGTCCCACCCGCGATGAAATAACGGATAAATATAAAAACCGTGACATCAGTTGACGTGGCGCCATTCTATTCACAACTTGGACACATTGCGTGACACCGATTAGTCAAAAGAAATTTGGGCCGTGATTTGAATTCATCTTAAGTATAAGAAAACGCTACATTATGCTCAACACCTGCATCAACACAGACGGCCTCAGATGTACCGTACCCTATGCCGTGTTCGTTGGTTTCTCGGCGTGGATGCATAAACAGTGCCAGCCATACAGGCATATACACCCGCCGAACGAAGCGCCTTGCTTCCCTGCGGGGAATGAGTGATACGGGCTGATATGCGAGCCCTTAGTATATCATATAATATAATAGAAAGCGCTGTGTTATAGGACGGTAACGCACGCGTAAGTTATTAGCGGGGATGAGTGCAGACTTCTGACAGAAGATACTGCTCTAGCACAACGCTAGCTCGTCTATACCGAATGTCTCCCATCGCATAGATGGTACCGCCATTGGGTTGTGAACCCGAGACATTGGTTGAACGACTGGTATCGGCAGAACGAATGATGCGTTCGCCCTATGATACCCGCATGCTTGTTCCGCACATGCTAGAAGCGAAGATGATTTCTTCTCCGAACCGTTTGGTACTTCAAGATTGTATCTTGCTTCGCCATCTTCGAGTTCGACATACGAACTCTCGATGACAGGTGTCATTCAAGTCTTTCCTTGAAAAAAATGACAGATGATGTGACTTATCATCTCGATGACATGTACAGTCATAGTCGACCGTACTGACCGGACTGTCTGTCATTATAATATATGACATGACTCGACATGACATGACATGGTATGACATGTCTGACAGGTATGACGCGTATGACATATATGGCATGTATGACACATGTGTCATCGGTCATAACCCTGACAGATCTCACCTCTTAAAAGAGTTGTGACCTCACAACGGGCATACCTTTGTATATGTCTTTGATGTCTTTGTTGTTGTTGCTTCTTGCTGGTACCAGTCTTCCTACACCGATTTGAGGCGTCCCTCATGGTGTTTTTAGGATTTTGGGGGGAACTGAGTCCACTTTAGTCCCTCACCTTAGCATGATGCCTTACAGGCTAATGCCTTACAGCTCTTAGGATGTAGCCCCCTTTGAATTGCGTATCGTATTTCAGAGTGACGATTCAAGGTTCAATGAATTGCGTTTCGTGATACATATTGACGCTGGATTACCGATTGATCCACACGTATCGTGCGTTAGAGTGACGATTCAAAGTATCCGAGGTATACGTTACGGATTATTGCGCTAGCCGTCGTCGCTTTAGCGAACGATGATCCCACGATTTAACGATTTATAATCGCACGATTCTCGGCCTTATATATATAACTGATCGTTTGTTGTTCGTTTCCACAGTTATCATATATTGTGCACCCAACCCTTCCTCCCCTCTTGAAGCAACTTCGGAGGTTCACAGGCGGTCATGGGGAGCCCTTTGGATGTTTCCGGAGTTATTTCACCGGGGGCTTGTTTTAATGCAAACAGAGTGGCCCTGCTTAACGGGATTGGACTTATAATCGTTTACCCGGTCTGCTCACTCTTGAATTATTGGTCCAGTACGCACGCTTTGACGAACATCTATCGCGATGAGTGAGAGTGGATTCGCCACGTACTAATGTGAAATTTATTTTAGTTATGTTTGTCAGGCATAACTTAGGATCACAACTCCGTCTACCTCAGTCGATGTCTCCGGTAGCTTCGGATGACTGGCCACAGAATCCGATGACTAACCACGGTCTTGGCAAAGGTAGCATTTAGCAGTTTTTATTTATCCACAGATATGATATCTCGCATGTGTGCGTATCTGTGCAAGGGTATGATTTTGTACAAGGCTCACTACACCTTTAGCAAGGAAGGATCAATTTCCCGCTTCTATGCAACATAATGATAAAACATTAAGAGCAAGGTATATAGATGATCGACATGTATTAGTATATATTACAAGAAGTAAGGGCATCAGGCTTAATATAATGTTTAGCCTTCATAGGCAGCTATTATGTCTGCTGCATTGGTCAGCTCTGTGGCTTTGACCCAGGTGTCATGCTCAGGGCCGTAGCCTGCATATCGCACTAAGTAGTACTTGACACCTCTAGTGATCTTATCTGAGAGTATGTGTGATATCTCAAACAGTGGTTGCCCTTCTTCGGTGATCATCTGTGGCAGAGGCAAAGGTGCTTGAATCGAGTCGTTATACAGCTCTAATCTGGATACAGGCTGTACCGGATGAATACGGATATCGAGGTCTCCGAAATCTAACTCGTATGCACGCCCATGGCTAAGCACTTTGGATATAGTGAACGGCCCAATATATGGCTGCTTGAAGTGTCTGCCTGCCTCTGTCAAACCAGTCCATTGGATAAACTCGGTCCGTAAAAGAACTTTCTGCCCAACTGCATGTTGCCGAGGCATGTGAGTCTTATTGAATCTGGCTTGGCTAATTTCTGCTGCTCGGGAAATGTTGTCTACCGCGTTGGCATGTACAGCCGAGTACTGGTCAAAATGATCTCGAATAGCTCTTTGTATTGGAACAGGAGCTTCTGGCGGAATAGTGATTACCAGATCATGAGGCGAAAGTGGTTGCGCCATCGAGTCGAGATAGAATGGTGAATAACCAGTTGATGCAGAAACTGTGTTGCTAATTGCAAACTCCACCAGAGGCAACTTGTCCTCCCACGAGTTGGCTGAAGTATCATTGCAACAACACCTGTGGATGAAAAAAATTCTATCTAATCAGTTTATAAACCAGAGGATGGTGAAATCGAATCATGAATCAACAAATTGAAAAGTACCTGAGGATATCCTCGATGAAGGCATGGCTCCTCTCATTGGCTGCATTCGACTGTGGATGGTGCGAAGACGTCATAGACAATCTCGTACCAGTAGATTTCCACAGTGTCTGCCAGAATGTAGAGGTGAATCTGGGGTCTCGATCTGAGATGATGTTCCTCGGAAGACCATGGAGCTTGAAGATATGTTGCATATATATAGAAGCAGTATGCTGAGCTGTCCAGGTCATGCTGAAGGGAATGAGATGACAGCGATGAGAGAATTGGCACATTACCACAAATATACTGTCGTGCCCATTAGTGGTGATAGGCAGGTCAGTAATCCAGTCAAGAGATACATCTAGCCATTTTGTCTTAGGCACACAATATCGTATATGTGACTGACCATGAGGCTTGTGTCGCCTTGTTTTCTGGCGTTGACAAACGGGGCACTCCCGAATGTACTGGATGGCTGCCGTTGTCATTCCTGGCCAATAATATCGGCTACGCAGAAGATGAAGCATGCGATTTTTGCCTACATGACCAGAAATAGTGGCTGAGTGGCACTCATGAAGGAGAATGTGGCGAAGCTGTGTGATCTCACCGTCATCTGTGGGGACCTTGGCAGTAGGTGGAATGTACAGCTGTCTGCCATATATGGTCTTGCGGTAGATCAACCCCTGAATGAGCTCGAAGCTGAAGCTGCTGACTGACTGTGATGAAGTCGATGATGTCAGCTTAGCCAAAATAGTCTGTGCAAATGTATCACGATCATATTCGGATATAATGATGTCGTGTAGTTGATGAGCTGATGAAGAAGATATAAGAGCAATGAATGTAGGATCTGCAGATGGCATGACTTCGATGATGTCTATGTGTTGCAGACAATCAGTGAGTTCAAGGAGTGCAGAGATACGAGTGAGTGCGTCTGCAACCTTATTCTTCTCGCCAGAAATATGCTTTATTCGGAAGTTGTACTCGGAGAGCTCATCCAACCACCTTGCCTGTTTGGGGCTCAGTGTGGATTTAGACTGGAAATAAACCAGTGGCTGATGATCTGAGCGTACAATAGTCTCAGGAGCTCCCAACAAGATGTGGCGAGAGAATCGGAAGCCCTCCACAACGGGCAAATAGCTCGATCTCAGGAATAGGCCAACGTCTCTGTGTATCGGATAGAGTGACGTTGTGATAGCCACATGGCTTCATACCTTTTCCTTGATCCTGGAGTATCACTTGACCAACGTGTGTGCCTGATCCATCGACCTCCATAATAGATGGCAGTTTCTGATCTGGAAGCTGTAGTACTGGAGCGTTGCAGATGGCACTTTTGAGGTTATCAAATGCCTGTTGCTGCTCAGATTCCCAGACAAACTCTGCATTATCTTTAAGGAGACGATTGAGCGGCTCGGCAATCGTGGAGAACTTTGGTACGAATCTCCTGAATTGACCGACCATGCCCAAGAATGACCGAAGGGATGACTTGCCATCTTTAGCCATACGGCGTAGAGGCTGCTTTCCAACGGTAGGACCATAAGACACTGGAGGCTGAATTGCCATGACTGCTCGGATTCTGTCTTCGATGATGGACAAGCCTGCTTCAGAGATGTGATGTCCGATAAAGTCTATGGATCTGACGAACAACTCCACCTTGGAAGGCCTGATGAAGAACTGGTATTCTCTGCAACGCTGGAGAAACTGTCGGACATGACTCACGTGGCTGTCAAAGTCCGGACTGTATACGATAGTATCGTCCATGAAAATGACAAGGAACCGATCGATGAAGTCGAAGAATGCCCGATTTCCTACACGTAGAGCTGTTGCAGGAGCATTATTGGTCAATCCGAAAGGCATAACTGTCCACTCATAGGAACCGTATCCGGTGCGAATAGCTGTTTTGTGAATGTCATCTGGATGTATAGGGATCTGATGGAAAACTGATTGAAGTCAAATCTGCTAAACCATCGTGCACCTTTTAGCTGTTCAAGAAGGGTGTCGTGAGGTGGCAATGGATACGTGTCCTTAATTGTGATGTTATTAAGGGCTCGATAATCACATCACATCCTCCACTTCCCACCTGGCTTAGGAGCGAAAATGATAGGACATCCATATGGAGATGATGACGGACGAAGGATACCCAAGTCGGCATATTTGATGATCTGTCGTTTGAGCTCTTCCATCATGGGCACTGGAATTGTACGTACTGGCTGCGATGGCGGCGTGTGCCCAGGTTCAATGTTGATTCGATGATAACCACCTTCAAACCGTTCTGGCCTATGACCAGCTGGAAGATCCTCCTGGAATATGTCTGAAAAGTCTTCCCTCATTTGATCACGTGCTGTTGTGACCTCTGGGTCTTCCATAGTGGTATCTGAGTCTGCTGCTGCGAAGACCAGTTCACCATCGACCTTTGAGAGAAAGAAGAGATAAGCCACGGCCTCTTCAGCCGAACCACTGGATCGAATACGACGCAGGTGCTTTCTCATGGTGGTGGCGCTGACCAATTCCATTTCAGGAAGGTCATCTGAGCCTGGAGTCTGTTCAACTCTGGATAATACCGTGCGAACAAATTTCTATTTCTACAGCTTTCTATGAAGCTGGATAGCAGTTCTCGGGTTGCAGCCCATTGCACCGAAGGTGCATTGCAGTTATTGGGATGCAGCCCGATTCCACGTCATCAGCGTGGGTCATATAGTGCCCAAGCATGTGGTGTATATATACAACACTACCCTCCAGCGGCGAAGTGGTTTGTTATTACCATCATCGTAGGCTGTGGGATATCAATATATAATCAGAGAGCATGATAATATGTGCACCATGTTTGTCAATATCGGAGAGACTGTGTCTTCTTTAAAATCCTCATGACTATATGCATAATGGTGCTATATTGATGTCAACACCTTCTCTCTGAGTGATTTATTGATTTCAGATGTGATGTCGTGGCATAAAATATGTCCACGTCATTGGCACGAGTCATGTTGTGTCCATGCATACACGATTTTAGCGCCGGTCACAATACAGTGCCCGTGCATACGCGATTTTAGCGTAGGTCACATTGTGCCTCTATTTATTACATCTGAGAATATCTGTTACTCATCTTTGTGAGTCTAGACAGCATTGTGCTGATTGCAATGCTTTCTCTGGTGACTTATATATCACAGATTATACCAAATGTGGTGATCAGTCCAGTGCAATATTTTGTCACCGGAATGTACAGGGATTGTGAATGATTGCAATCCAGCCGGAGGAATAATCTCAACAGCTTATTCTGTACTAATGAATTCATCGGAGTTATACTCATTTCGACGATTCGAAACCCATGTCATTTGTAGTAATGACAACTCACATGGATATATAGGGGTTTTATCTGAATGCTTTTATGTGATGTCAACATATTATGAACAATTCACTTGCATCTTAGGACAAAGGATTTACGCTTGGAAGGTCTTGCATAGTGGTCACCAACAGTTATCAGCGGTTATTCGGGTGCCAAATTCTGCCTTCAGCACTGGGACTATATCAACCAGTCTTACAGCGATGCACTTGTCCTTCCCACTCTTATGTACGGCTATAGTGCCAAAGTGTATCAGGTGGGATATATATATATACATTATATAACTATCATCTTCTGATCCAGGATATGCAATTAAGCATGGTATCAGGTTATATGTTATGTATATAGTTCAGCATTCCAAACTTACTCGAGGATGTAAATGCTGAGCAAGAGTCAACTTATAGTCATTGGGATATAGTTTCCCATCCGAGTTTACACTTTATTAGTGATGGTGGATTTAACGTTGTACAGATTTCAACGTTACTTGTGGATGCAGTGATTTTATCAAAAGCAATCCATCAGAAATCACCAGATCGGAATAAAAAATGGATATGTGTGTAATCCTATCCACCTTCTTCCCCCCTTGAGGAAGTGTGAACACATAGGCAGTCAGTTGCCTATATATTTCATAGCGTATAGCTTACAGCTTATAGCTTGCAGTCCTTGTAGGAGCAGCTCATACAGTTTTAGGGTTGTTGCCCAACAGTTCTAGGGTTGTTGCCCGACAGTTCTAGGGTTGTTGCCCGAAATATTATCATGTTTGTGCTGATTACAGCATGATATATTTATGCCAAACACGAAGTTTATCGAATATTTAGTGGCATTTTAGGGCATGTTAGGTTACAGTGGCCCATATTCCCAATAATGTGATTAGGGTGTTACATGGTATCAATAACCCTAAAATAGGTAAAAATAAAGCAGTATAAATATTTTGCAAACATTTTTAAGCAAAACTGCATTTAATACCACACTGAATGTTACGTGGTTTTCAGGAGGTATGTTACACCCCTGACACGCACATTCAATTTTTAGGGTGTTACAGGGTGTTACACATGCTGCATAAATCAGGGATTGTTTATTGATAGCTAAATATTCATATTAGCAAAAAAAATCAATCCGAAATTTTCAAAAAATTACACGTACAACATTTTGACGCATTTAGTGTTACAGCCAATATGTATACCCCTACATATTCCACACCTGCTATCTAGGGTGTTACACGAGATATGACTATTGTCATTATGATTTTCTCATACCTCAATAGGTATAAAATCATATTATCAAATAAAATAGGGTCCGATTTTCAATTTTCAAATCTATCGCAAACGGATTTTACCCATTTTGGCCGTTTTTGGCTATATGTATATATATATATATACATATCTCTGTGTGTGTGTGGACTGCAAAGTACAGAAGCACTGCAAATCACTTCACCTTTGCACATGACAAATTTCATGGCATAAAAGTGAATTATTTTGCATATCAACATCTGAGGTTGATCACATTTCTGGGTTTTACTGATTTAAACCCATGGCAGTAAATGTACTTTCTGATGATATATAGATTTATCAACTACAAGCGGATTATCCACTTCAGTGATAATTTTATCAATCTATGATATGTTTTGAGCATAGGTCTGTGCTCTAAGATTTATCAAAATGATATCTCTTATTTTAAACATATCAGGACATTGCTTGATTATATAATCAAAGCAGTTTGACACAACACATATGTATGTGTGTGCTTGTCCTCAACAACTTCTATCAGATGTCAATATAGTTACTGCTCTGAAAGAGTTACATGCATTTTGAACTGATCAATTCTGAATCAATTGTCATTATGCAATGTACTTGTTGTTGTTGCTCCAGCGATGATATGTGAGACGAATGGACTGCGCCCAACAGTTACCAACTGTTGCATGGGCACAATATATTGCCTTCGGGTCTGGAGATAACTCCATCCAGCCCTTCAGCATGTTGGATTATTCTGTTCCCATATCTATCGCCATCACTGACACTTCACACGCACATGTGTTTGTGAAATGTTATCCATATTATCATATACATGATAGATATTAAAGTTGGTCAATTCACTACGAATCAGTGAATATCAATACATACAGTAATGCAGTGTGTGTGCATGTATAGTACTTATTCATTAGTACTTTTGGCCAGTGTGTGTGTGTGTGCTCACTTTTACACACTTACCGGAAGATAAGTTCTGGATATTACAATATTTCCAGACAGTTTATCATGCAGGATAATCAGTATACCATGTACTGAATGAATCTAGCATGATATATTAGGTTAAAGGTTATTGTAATTCCTAGATAATCTCATTCACAAAATGAGTTGCTGGTCTATTTCACATATAGTTCCGGTGAGCAATCCTTTCAGTGGTCCACAGTAGAACGATATGTGGTCCGAAGAGTATCTCGACTCCACCGGGACATAACGAGCTAATTACTGTGTTAAGACCACTGAACAGGCACCTTACACTATATGGGTTCGAATATAGTTAGCATGCACAGCAGGTATGCTTTTGTGCATGTGTGATGCATTTTGATATGATGCCATTTATTCCAGCTGCTACCGTGATCAAGCTGGTTCATACATAACATCTGCTAACATGATGCATGCACAAATTACAATGTGGCAGTCACTCAGTATAGAATGTGCATATACTCAGATGCTGCATGTTAATGTGTGCTGCATGTTAGTGTGTACTGCAACCATGTTAGTGTGTGCTGCATGTACTGCGAGTTCAGATAAACATCTTGCACACTATATTGCAGATAAGCATGAAATGCTGGCAATTTGAATATGTGTGCAGTCATCAATATGTGGTGTGTGCTGCAGTATAATAATCAGATGTCAATCATGCATGCATCCAAAATATGCCTGCGAGTATTAGTTGGTTTGCAGAGTATTTTGATGTGAGTATGTATTTAGATGATAGTGGCAACATTTTGACATCATCACCGTAATATTGCAATCGTAGCACGCTGTAAATAATTTATGCAATAGGGCGCGCTGCTGATGAAAAGCATGTATCGTCACCATCTTTCAGCGCATGATACGAGCGCTGACTTATGCACGGATCAAAATTCCGTCGATGATTACTATGCCGTATATCATTCTGAACAATTTTCAAATGCGATTCATCTATGCGCGTGCATGTAATTGACGTGCATGCTGTAAACTGCGAATCACTTCTGCGAGAACATGCGATTGTCGCGCATGCTGCCAACTGCGAATCAGTCTCTCGCGCATCGACATATATGATAGCCGTACAAAAAGTGATTTGATGCAATCACGAAAATTGTAATGGTGCGCTGATGACTTTCCGCGCGGATAACGATTCCGCTGATGATTTATGCTTCCGCGTCTCATTTGCGAACTTATGTACATCTGCGAAGCATATATGCGAGTACATTTCATCGCTGCGCGGATGTATGCCATATGCACACCTTGTCGTGCAGTATGTGCGATCAGCTGTATCCTGCGAACGCGACAATTATCTCGCGCACTGTCTTCGCTATTGCAGCGGTATATGCGATATATCAAGTATTCGTGCGGATACGACGCCAATTATTGCTCACGCTCCGCAACCTGCATATACAAAATTTTTGATATCTACGCTGCACTCACACTAAAGTTCTCGTTCTCGCCTGGACGAGCAGAATACCATCTGATACGGGCTGATATGCGAGCCCTCAATATATGATATAAAATACAAGTATACGCTGCGTTGTAGAACGGCAACACAATCGTAAGATAATAGCGGGATGAGTGCAGAACTTCTGTGTGAAGATACTGCTGAAGCACAACGCTTCGCTCATCTATACCATACGTCTCCCATCGCATAAATGGTACCAGGTACCGCCATTGGGTTGTGAACCCGAGACGTTGGTTGAACGACCAGTATCGTCAGAACGAATAATTCGTTCATACTGCGCATGCGTGTTCCGCACATGCTTAAAGCAAAGATGGTTCTTGTTTGTTACTTCAAGATGTATCTTGCTTTGCCATCTTCGAGTTCGACGTACGATCTCTCGATGACAGATGTCATCCAAGTCTTTCCTTGAATAATGGCAGATGATGTGACTTATCATCTGACGACATGTACAGTCATAGTCGACCGTACTGACGACTGTCATTATAATATATGACATGACATGACATGACATGGTATGACATGTCTGACAGGTATGACACGTATGACATGTATGACACATATGTCATCGGTCATGACCCTGCATGGTATGACATGTCTGACAGGTATGACACGTATGACATGTATGACATATATGTCATCGGTCATGACCCTGACACCTGATGACTGCTCCTTCTGCCCCCGATAGTGAAGGGTCTCTGACTGCTTCGAATGAACAACATAATTCAAATCGAGCAGTATCTGTGTGGTTTGTTGCCACGACAGATTATTCCTTTCTTGCTCTGTTAGGAATCTTAACTGGAACTGTCCGCGGAGATCAGGGTCCATGTTGCTGACAAATCTGTCCTTTATTAACACATCGTTCAGATCAACTGCTGCTAAAGCAGCCAGTGACGTAAACGTGCGCAAATAGTCTGAGAAGATTTGGCTCCCTTGAGTCAGTGCCATCAGGTGTTTCTTGGCCACTGATCTCTTATGAGGGTTGCCAAATTGACTGAGGAATATCCTTCTGAACATCTCATATGTGGCATCCGGTTGCTGTGCCACGACCTGGAAATAGTGTCGGTCATTGGTTTGGATGAGAGTCAGGAATACTGTGATCAGGTCCTTGTCCTTGACTCCTGGATAAGTGAACTGAAAATACCGGTCCACGGTGTCCAACCAAACTTCTGCGTCCCGTCCAGATTTGAATTCCTTAGGTGGTGTCATCTTCACCTTTGGAACCAAATTGGGTGGAGCTGGTGCTGGAACATAATCATCGTCAGGATCTGTAAAGACTATTGGAGCATTGTCTTCTGTATACTCAATTTCTGGTTCCTTCGGTTCATTCTGAGGATCCCTATATCTGCTCATATCGGGCCTCATACGACTGATATTGTCGAAGTATCCTATCTGGTCGAATCTGGTCTGAGTGTTGTCATAACCAGCGATCCACTTGGGAACCTTGAACCGACTGTATGAATCATAGGAGCCTAAGATGTCAAAGAACCATGTTGCTGGATCTGGATTGATGGCTGGGATTTCTGGTTCTTCCTCTTCGAATACCACCATCTAAGAAACAAAACACAACACAAAAGATGCCTTCAGCTAACTGAGTGTGTGTGTGGTATATATATATAGTATATATATCTATGTTATATACATATAGTATATCTGTATGTTTCTGTACATGTAGTATATTTGTACATTATAATGAGGTAATTATGTATATATATCCACCTTCTTCCCCCCTCAAGGAAGTGTGAACATAAGGCAGTTGTCAGTTGCCCTTGTACCTCATATATAGCATGCAGTCCTTATAGGAAGCAGCTGTTACAGTTTTAGGGTTGCAGCCCTACAGTCTTTGGGTTGTAGCCCTGCAGTTTTTGGGTTGTTGCCCGAAATATTATCATGTCTGTGCTGATTACAGCATGATATATATATGCCAAACACGAAGTGTATCCAATATTTAGGTGGCATTTAGGGTATGTTACGTTACAGTGACCCATATGTCCCACAGTGTGTTTAGGGTGTTACTTGGTATCAGTAACCCTAAAATAGGTTAAATTAAAGCAGTATAAACATTTTGCAAACATATTTAAGCAAAACTGCATTTAATTTCACACTGTATGTTACGTGGTTTGCAGGAGGTATGTTACACCCCCGACACACACATTTAATTTTTAGGGTGTTACATGGTGTTACAAGTGCTGCATAAATCAGGGGATATTTGTTGATAGCTGAATAATCAGATCAGCAAAAAAAATCAACCCGATTTTTTTCATTTTGAAATCATGCGTGGAGCATTTTTACGCATTTTGTTACAGCCAATATGTACACCCCTATATATTACACACCTAATATCTAGGGTGTTACACGAGATATGACCATGGTCATTATGATTTCCTGATACCTTAATAGGTATAAAATCAAAATATCAAATAAAATGGGGTCGAAATTTCAATTTTGAAATTTATCGCCAACGATTTTCACCCATTTTGCCCATTTTTCGGCTATTTATTGTATTACCATAGTAATATATCTCAGTGTGTGTGTGAGCTGCAAGGTACAGAAGTACTGCAACTTACTTCACTTTTGCACATGATAATTTTCATGGCATAATAGTGAATATCTCTCTATGTCAACATCTGTGGTTGATCATAATTATGGGTTTTACTGATTTGAAACCCATGGAAGTTGATGCACTTCCTGATGATATATTAGGTGTACCAACTATAAGCGGATTAACCACTTTAGTGATAACTTATCAACCTATGATATGTTTGTGCATATGACTGTGCACTAAGAGTATATCAAAATGATATCTCTAAATTCCAAACATATCAGGACACTGCTTGATAATAATCTAAGCAGTTTAGCACAACACATGTATATGTGTGTGTGTGTCCACAACAACCTATGTCAGCTCAATATATGTATGTACTGATCTGATTAGGTACATGCTTTTGTGCTGATCAATACTGAGTCAATTGTCAGAATGCAGTATAGTGGTTGTTGTTGCTCCAGCGATATGTGAGAGTGGATGGACTGTGCTCAACAGTTACCAGCTGTTATAATGAGCACAGCATTCTGCCTTCGGGTCTATAGATATCTCCATCCAGCCCTACAGCATGTTGTTTTATCCTGCTCCCATATCTATCGCCATCTCTGACATTCCACACGCACATGTGTTTGTGGAATGGTATCTATATTATCATGCACATAATGGACATTATAGTTGATCAATTCACTCTGAGTCAGTGAATGTCATCATATACAATAATGTCAGTGTGTGTGCAATGTGCAGTACTTGTTGATTAGTACTTTGTAAGTGTGTGTGAGTGTTCACTTTACACACTTACAGGAAGGTGACTTCTGGTATTACAATATTCCCAGATAGTTTATCATGCAGGATGGTGATCAGCATACCATGTACTGAATGAATCTAGCATGGTATATATCAGGTTAGGAGTTATTGTAATCCTGTTATAATCTCATTCACAATAATGAGTTGCTTGTTTATTTTACATGTAGCTCTGGTGTGCATTCCATCCAGTAATCCACCATAGAACGTGCATGTGATCCGAAGAGCATCTCGGCTCCACCGGGACATGACGAGCTAATTATTATGGTGTTGAGATTACTTTCAGGCACCTTATGCTAACATGGGTTCTAATATAACTTAGCATGCACTGCAATATGCTTGTGCAATGTTCAATATATTGCAATATGATGCTAGTGTTCCAGTTGTTAACGTGATCAAACTGGTATATATACTACAGCTGATAGCGTGCTCAAGCTGTATCGGTGATGCATGCACAATTCACAGTGTTGCAGTCACTCAGTATATACTGTATATGTGGTGTAATGCTGCATGTACTCATTATTTACTGCATGTTGGTGAATGCTGCAAGTGGAGTATGTGTGCGTGTGTGTGTGTGTGCTGCAATCATTGCAATCTCCGTACACACATATCTTGCACACTATATTGCTGCTAAGTATTCATGATCTGTCATGAAGATGTACACAACATTCATGCAGATCAAACTCTTGATTGCAAATAAGTATACAAATTCTGACAGTGAATAATTTGAAATACTGTATCTCAGCAGTCATCAAGGTATAGTGTGGAATGCTGCAATATGGTCATCATGCGTCCATCCATAAGTATCCTTGCGAGTATACAAATATTTTGCAGAGGATATTGACACGAGCATGTGATGCACAGATGATCGTTGCAACTATTTTGACATCGTCATCGTAAAACTGCAAGATGATTGTCATGCGCTGCAAGTGATTTTCAGGGCTCTATATCGGTTTGGTTTTTTGGTATCGATACTATCCGATATCCGAAAAATGGTATCGATAATCGGCACAATCGATAAGTAATCGATTATTTGGGCGTTTATATGTAATTTGTTATAAATAAAATATGGAACATCAAAACCTGCACAATCGATAGTTTGATATTGCAATCCGATAATCGGCGATAAATACGATATATCGATAGTATCGGTTATCGGAAATATCGATATAGAGCCTTGGTGATTTTATGCAATCGCGCGCGCTGTTGATGAAGAACACAACATATTGTCGCCATATTCTCAGCACATGATACGAGTGCTGACTTGTGCGCGGATCATGAATCCGCTGATGTTTTCTGTGCTCGCATCTTATACTGCGTAATTTTTACAGCTGCGAATCATCCATGCGCGTGCATATGATTGCCGCGCATACATTTCTTACAGCTGCGAATCATCTATGATATGATCGCCGCGCATACTTCTGACTGCGAATCGCTTCTGCGCACACATATGATTGCCGCGCATACATTTCTTACAGCTGCGAATCACTTCTGTGCGCATATGTGATCTCAGAGCATTCGTATGCCTCATGCACACCTTTTCGCACAGTGTATACGACGGTCAGCTGTATGTACGATCCTGCAAATGCGACGATTATCCTCGCACACTGTCTTCGCTTTTGCAGCGGTATGTGCAGTATATCAAATATTCGTATTTATTCGACTGCGTCGCCAGATATGCTTTGCGCTCCGCAACCTGTAAACACAAAATTATTGATATCTACGCGCTGCACTCACACTTGAGTTCTCGTTTCTCGTGCCTGACGAGTTAGAATACCATCTGATACGGGCTGATATGCGAGCCCTTAGTATATCATATAATATAATAGAAAGCGTTGTGTTATAGGACGGTAACACACGCGTAAGTTATTAGCGGGGATGAGTGCAGACTTCTGACAGAAGATACTGCTCTAGCACAACGCTAGCTCATCTATACCGAATGTCTCCCATCGCATAGATGGTACCGCCATTGGGTTGTGAACCCGAGACATTGGTTGAACGACTGGTATCGGCAGAACGAATGATGCGTTCGCCCTATGATACCCGCATGCTTGTTCCGCACATGCTAGAAGCGAAGATGATTTCTTCTCCGAACCGTTTGGTACTTCAAGATTGTATCTTGCTTCGCCATCTTCGAGTTCGACATACGAACTCTCGATGACAGGTGTCATTCAAGTCTTTCCTTGAATAAATGACAGATGATGTGACTTATCATCTCGATGACATGTACAGTCATAGTCGACCGTACTGACGACTGTCTGTCATTATAATATATGACATGACTCGACATGACATGACATGGTATGACATGTCTGACAGGTATGACACGTATGACATATATGACATGTATGACACATGTGTCATCGGTCATAACCCTGACAATGAGCGCACACCGGGGACAACACCAAACCTACTCCATTAGAAGAATGGACATATTTTCCATAAATCAAGCATGTTGTCATATGATACTCTTCTCCCAGGTAGGGGGTCGGTTGGCCCAAGGTGTTACTAGTCGATAACGATAGTTACAAAATAAGAGCTATTATTGTAAATACCAATATATTGCCAAAAACCTATCAGGTAATGCCGATAATAGCCACTCAAGTATTAGTCGATAGTCACATTCCGATATGTACAAAAATGTATTAGTTGCTGATAGCGATATTCAAATATACTAATATACCGGACTGCTACCACCCATCCAAATACACAGCTATTGCCACCCAATATTCTATTCAGCCAGTAGTTCTATCGCCGAGTAAGGTGTATGTGGTTCGTATGAAATTCTATCTATCTATCTAGTTCTTTGCAGCCATGAGCGAGTGCTCTATGGCACCTTCCTTACGGTTTTTTTTCTTAAGGCATTGTGCATATGCGCCACAAGCCGTGAAGGCCCTCTCTACAACACACTATTCGATGAAAATGACATTATCATATGTCATTTTTGGATTTATATATATTTCATAAAAATCAGGGTTTAGTGATGTTTATGCGCGAAATAGGGATACATATAGGCAACAAGTTAGAAAAGTGCAGTATGCGTACAATGAAAACACCGAAATATGCATACATGTATCATTCTTTATTCAAATGTTTACGAGCAGAGTACTTTTCATCCTAAACCGTCGAGGCATGACTGATACTATCAGTCAGGGCGGTCGACAAATCCTACTAATTTATTCAGCCGTCTCTTCTGGCGCATCTTCATCTAACTCTTCTTCCTCAGAATCGACAGTGGCTGCTTCCTTCCCCTTCCTCGTCGGTTCACTCTTCTGTTTTGGCTTCGTCTCGGCATCCTGATCGGGCTCGGCGTTGAAATTGATCAGCCGTTGCTGCGCAGAGCTGACCATGTACTGGTCGCGGTCGAAGCCGATCGCGTTCATACCACACCTCGTGGCGGCCATGGATGACGTCGAGCCGACGCCGCAGCAAGCGTCGAGAATCCAGTTGAGTGGATGGCCGTTATCATCCACCTTGCCCGGATTGTCACCGAGCATGTGGCACTGGATCAGCTCCATCAACAGTGCTAGGGGTTTCTGATGGTTATTCACGACTTTGCCGTCGCGTTTGTACATCTGGTGCACAACCGGGAAGCCGCGCATAAGTGACGCGCGGCTCGGACGTTCACCGTCCCCAAAATCAAAGTTGAACATCCACTCCGGCTTTTTAGAAGACTCCCCCGCGGCATCGCTCTTCACATGGTACCCCAGGACGCCACATTCAACGTCATTGTAGCGTACGGACTTGTTGGGGTTCATGTGCACGTTCCGCTTGTGCCAGAAGAACCGCTCCGCGCGGCCGGAGCAGTAATTGTCAATCACCTCCAGGAAATCGTTTTGTTGGACGAAACCGCAAAAGATAGCGAAGCCCCTGTCCATGCCGGGGCGGTGGTCTTGGCGTTGAAAGACTCCAGGAACGGTTGCACCTCCTCCTTGGTCATCGCGTCGGGAGTCTTCTCCTTGTCAAGGGCGTAATTGCAGTCGATGATCGCCCCCGTGAAGCAGGGTAGAAGTCTTACCGTGGCGGGCCGGCCAGCGGGGCCGCAGTAGCTCGCTCCGGGCCGAAAGCGGGCCGAAGGGGCTTTCGCCCCCGGGCCGCACAAAAATATGAGCCGGCCAAACTTCGGCCAAAAATATAGGCATTTAATGCCACTTTTTATCAAACCCCCATACTTAATTTCAAATTTTCGCGCCTGCGGCGGGCATTTTCCTTCCTTGACCGTTGTGGCCGAAAGCGGGCCAGCGGATATATAGTTTACGGGCCGTAAAGATTTTTGGAAGACTTCTACTCTGCCGTGAAGGGCAGTCTCGGGATGTCCTTCAAATCGTCCATGCTGCCCTTGACGATCTTCCAACGAGGGAACATCGGCACGTCCGTCCGTCTGATGTGTGGGCTCGTCGTCCTCCAGGCCC
Organism: Cymbomonas tetramitiformis; assembly: GCA_001247695.2. Classification (NCBI taxonomy): domain Eukaryota; kingdom Viridiplantae; phylum Chlorophyta; class Pyramimonadophyceae; order Pyramimonadales; family Pyramimonadaceae; genus Cymbomonas; species Cymbomonas tetramitiformis. The sequence goes on from LGRX02008427.1 coordinate 37,042, forward strand.
GCCTCTCCTGCAACCTTAGGCTGCGGCCCGTCGGTCCGCGCCTCCCGATAGAGTTTGATGTCGACTTTCACCTCGATCTGTTGCAAGCCTAGGATGTCAGCCGCGCTTGGCGCCTGCGCTTCTTTGAGATTTGCCCGCGCGTTCTCGACGTAATTGCCTATTCTACTAATCTTACGGTGGGTTAACCCGCCGTAAGAGGAATTTTCGGCGGCCTCTAGTGGTGGCGTTATGAGGTCTACGGTGTCAAACCTATCGATTTTCAGACAGTTTATGAGTTGAATGAAAGCTGAGGAACATACTATGGATGGATGCGATGTGCCCCATGTGTGTAATGCGCTCGCGAAGTGGGGGGGTGTAGCGGGTTCCGATCATATAGGCTTACGGTGGGTTACCACATAATTTGGTATATTGGTAGATATGTGGCCTTCCTCGATGGCCCTTTGGGAAATTGGAGACCTATGTTGTCAAGTTCTCGAGCTGCTCTTTCTGCAGTGTCTTGTCAAAATTTTCATTCGAGGTCATCTTGACCCTCAAAATATCAAGCGAAGTGAGGGTGGTATGACGGTTTTTTACGCTATATGACACGATTTATATGCGATAATTGGTTTGCCGGTTTGGGTTTGGGGTTTCAGGTTAAAAAACCCGGATACATCCGATATAATTCTTCGCGGATGCCTCTTGGGAGTGTCTAAAGTCATCCTGCCACCATGAACATGACCAGGGGGTCAGTTTAGGGGCTGAAATAATCGTTTTACTTAGGGTTGGGTAACCCACCGTAAGGGGTCCTTACGGTGTGTAAACCCACCTTTCGTAGAATAGGCATAATTGAAGATCGCTAGCGGAACTTCCCGACCCCCGGCGCGCTCCCCTTCGCGGACCGTAAGCGTACCGATCAACGACTCGATTTTCTCTTGGGAGCTCCAAGAGGGGTGAACTCCTCGATGGAAACACCGAAATGCTTCCAGATAATTATATCCGATGACATAGCGCTAAGGCGTAGGGCGCTATGTGGTGGACTTTGCACCTTGAGCGCGTGTTCAAGTCCTTGCCCGCTCGTCGGAGGTTGTTGCCGATATAATTATATTATGCGATCAACAATATAATATCCCGAAGCATTTCGGTGTTTCCATCACTCCTCCTTGAATTCGTCCCAGGTTTGCAATCCGCCGCGGACACCAAGCTTCTGCACCATGCGTTCCTTCTTGAACTGGCGTATCATATCGCCCCCCTCTTTTAGTGAGATCTCCTTGTCAATAATCGCGCGCAAATATGTGTCCACCTTGTCGAACTCCGCATCCCCCGCCAAGCCGCTCAAGTTAATCCAAAACGTCATACCCATGGATTTGGCATTGTGGAGAAACTGAGCTTCTTCCACCAAAATGCCTGCCCCTCTAGACGAGCCCGCTCCGTCCCCGCCTCCTCGTTGCACCTCGTCTTCCATCTGTAAGTAAATTTTTTTTTAAGCATGTCTCATAATATAGAAAAGGATGCTTTGGGAGGGAAAACACTGTTTGAAGCAGAAGCAAAAAATAATTTACCTGTCGGTTGGAGGTGGCCTTTTTCCCAGCTTTTTTGGAGGGTCCGCTAGCGGGCGAAGATGAGGCCTTGCGCTTTTTGGTCTTCGAAGCCAAAGGGTTTTTCATGCCCTTCAGGTCAAACTTTCTGTAAGCCTCCATGATGCTAACGCAGAGGTCCCACGTCTGCGGCCGGAAATTGGCAACGGTCCAGTGCATGAAGTATGTGTTGATAAAGCTGCCGAACACGGAATGCTTGGACATCGCTACTTGCTTCACATGCGTCTCCATCGACGGGGGAAGGTGAGACATTACGGGGTACCAACTTGTGACCCGATCGAGGTGAGCGTCGATGTCATCGTTCAGCACCGTCACCGTCAGCTCTACCTCAGGGAGGTCTCCCTCAGGGTTTTCCTCGTGCTCGTTTCGAGGCGGAAACGTCTCCCGCTTCTCGGTGTACTGGAATCCCTTGGGATATTTCACGGGATCCGGGATTGCAAATCCATGCTCTGATTCGTATGTCGCCATTTTTCCACCAGCCCTCCGGCCTGGTACCGCCCACGTTGATAAGGGATACCCCCTTCGGTGTCCTCGGGGACGCTGGCGACGAACTCGGAGATCAACGCTTCTCGGTAGACGGTGTACACGACCCCATGCTTTTCGAAAAGGGTCGAACGGAGCCCTTGCATGAACTGAGTGTTGTCTTTGCCTTTCTGCTTCTTGATAGGGATCGCTAAGTAAGCGATATGATAGCACGGCTATTATTGAACGTTAACAGCTCGCGCAGCGTAAGTGTGGATATGAGTGCAGTCGCTTCTCCAGAAGTGTTGCTGTAGCTCAATGCTACCTCATTTACGCCAATGCCCCGCACCTCTCAGCAAGTGCTACCACAATTGGGTTGTGAACCCGAGGCATTGGGTGAACGACCAGTATCGGCTGATCGAATAAGCCATGTGATACCCGCATGCTTGTTCCGATTCATGCTTGAAGCGAAGATGAGTCTTCTCAGAACACTTCGGTTCTTCAAGACTAATCTTGCTTTGCCATCTCGATGCCAATACCTGGCCTCTCGATGACAGGTGTCACTCAAGGTGAGTGGATGACAGATAGTATGACTGTTCATGTCACAGTCGACCGTACTGACGACTGTCTGTCATAATAATTTATGACATGACACGACATGACATGACATGACATGGTTTGACATGTATGACAGGTATGACACGTATGACATTTATGACACATGACCACTTCCACGACTCAGATATGCTGGAGGTTATAATGGGGGTATAACGCCGTAAATTAATAGGTCACATCGCGACTCGGGCCCCGCGAAAAGCGGAACCGAATCCGCGGTCATCACTGCCCGCGGATGGCGTTAACAAGCGATTTTCCAGACGGCTAACCGACTGCCGCGCGGACAGCCGTATGGAGCAAAATTAGAATGCCACGTGGTGAGTGAAGAATTTTTCAAAAAACAAGCCTTCCAAAATGTTGTGAAGCGAGTTGCACTCTTACAAAGTGGCCACGGGCCAAGTTATTGACTGCCAACCTTGCCGCCCCAGCTGCACCCAACCGTACTATCAGAGTTTGCCTTAGGTCCGAGCGCAAAAAACGACCATATCGCAAAAATGAGACACGCGGGCGTAAATGAGAAAAAAATGAGAAAGCATTAAATTGTCTGCCAAATTGGTTTTTGGGGTTCTGAATGACAAATATGAGGGTTAATTTGAATAGTCCTTGAAGGAATTTCGAAAAATCTGGTTTTTGACTCTTCAAAGTAGCCACGCGAGTCACGCGTGCGGCAAGAAAACGGGAAAGGTGGAAGTATCGTGTTAGGTGTGGAAAGTTATGATTTTGCCTTATGTTTGTGAACGAAATGTTAGATTTTTGCACTATTAGAATATGTAATATTTTGACATTTCCAAAAATGCAACTATTTGCTTACATGGGAGAGATCCAGCAGATTTATGGCCCATTTTAGGGTGTTTGGAGGGTCACGTAGTAAAATACTTCTCATCGGGCGAAAGTGAGCAGCAAAGGAGATATTTTCAAAAGCTATTGTGCTGGAAAAGTTGTTCGGGAGTGAAACCAACCAGGGGTGATGCTCCCTCAGGCTTCATGTGACCCAACATGGGCATTCAGCGGGTAAATTTGCCCTGAACAGGCTATTCCAGCACGATTCTCGGCAGCTAAGAAGACCGGTTAACTGTATTATTTCGCGGGAAACATTAAAATACGTCAGAGGCAAAATATCCCGCGGCAGGTGTTCCTACAGGTGTGCTGCACATGGATACATCGGGGCGTCCAAGGTTCAGGGTTTTAGGGTATATGTTGGAGGAGTCGTAACCGGAGGTCGTTTGCACACACCTGCGTTCGTGACATAGAACCACAACCCGCAGCTTAGACTACCTACATTAGTATGGTCAATATTGGAATATTGCAGTATTGGATATGGCCTTTCGATACTTTTACGTTTCGCGACTGCCAGTTACAACAAGCCCAATGGGTTCCTGAAGACCCTTTAATTCTCCGCTTGTGGCAGCAAGCGCGGGAACAAGCAGACGAAGACTGGGAGGACTTCGGGCAACATGCAGTTAATCTCAGGACCTATCACTGGTGGAGTTTTTGGCCGATGTACGTCCACGGCCGTAGATCCAGCGAAAGGTTCGGTGTGAGGCATCTCGTGTACTGGTATGAGGGCGGGTGGATCTACCACCGATACTCAGATTTGGAGTGGCGGGCCTGGCGAAATAGAAACCGCTACAGCGAAACAACGCACGGTGCCCTGACAGAGCTGGAAAGCGATCTGCTGCAGGAAGATGAAAGGAGATGCGCAGTTTGCGGGCGTATGTTAAGAACCTGCACCCTGGCGCGCATATTTGATGCTAGCGCGTGCAATGAGGAGACGTATGCTTGGTAGCTAACACTTATGTCACGTGACTGTACACAAATAAACCGTATATTTACATGTATGAAAAACAATAAGTTTCACGCCGTGTGGCCATTGTAATCTAGTGTGCGTGCCACGAGGAATGAATGAGGCTGTGTTGCTTACCTTCACCTGTCCAACGCCTCGGAGGCCAAGTTTTCCCTGGCCACCTTCAGAAGTTCTGCCTTTTCAGGTCCTCCTGGAACTCCGCCGACAGCAGGTTTGCCAGGAGGTTCGTCCCAGCAAGTCAGGATCTCGCTCGCATCGAAGTCGTACCAACCTGTCACTTTCGGAGCGGCTCTCCGGAAGGCGTTCTCCGCGAACAAGCTGTTCAAGTCAGAGAAGGTTTTGCTTGTTCTCCTCGTTCTCGGCATAAGCAGAGGCGCACATGGAAGCCAAAACCCCCACTTCACTCTGTTCGTGTTCAGATCCACCTCCAAGACCTCCACGAAATGCATGGGCATGGACACGGCGTTGTTCCCAGGCATGCGGATCGTAAAGCTGCAGCCGTCGTTGCCCGCGGCCACCGTAACTGCGAAACTTTTGCCCGCACTCTTCGCCAGCATGTCGATGGTGTAGTCCGTAGGAAGGTTACGGTAGGCCAACGGTATGTCGTCGTCCGGGTCGTCCGAGTCGTCCTCGTCGTCCTCGTCGTCCTCGTCGTCCTCGTCGTCCTCGTCCATCGAGACGCCTGCGAACTGTCCAGTGGCCGCCTCCGGGGGATGCGCGTTCTCCACCTGCTCCGCAATCTGGTTTGCATCCTCGAAAAAGCAATCGTCGTCAGGAGCGAAGCTGTCCGTTATAAGGGCGCCTGTCGGACCGATCACAGAGGCCGCTCGGAATAGCACTCGTCCCTTTTCACGACCCCGCGCTTGTCGAGACTTCCCGGGTGGAGACTTGCTCCCTGGGGACGCCTTTGCCAATGGCGAACTGCGTGCACGCTTGTCGCTTGGAGCTCGTGCTTGATCTCCCTGTGGCGCTGCAGGAGCAGGGCATCCTCGGCCACCTGCGCCTGGCCCTCGTGCTGCCGGTGCCTGTGGTCGAGTAGGCATAGCTTCGTTGGTTTGCGGGCCTCGCGCAGCAGCTCCTTCTCGTCTTGCCTGTGTAGTGGCTGTTACAGCCCCGAGTGATGGCGCCGCCCGCGCAGCTCCGCCGGCTTCGGAAGTTCTTGCAGGCAAGGCCTGCTCCGTACCCGGCGACGCTTCCTCCCCGGTTTCCGCACCTGTCGTCGCTCGGCTTTTTTTTTTTCGAAGGACTCTGAGATGTTCGTGGTGGGCCTTTCGGGCGACATCCGTCGCTTCAAATAAGGCCTTCGCCAACGGCTCCTTGAGTGGGCGTTCAGGAAGTTCAACTCCCAGGTGGTGCAACGCTGCTTTACACTCGGCCACCGTGTACCTGCAATGGTAGCCGACGCGTAAGACACACAGCTAAGACTCAGGTAGGCATAATACTTGCAAGACCTAACATGAAATCGAGGTGCTCGCAACCGACCAACGGGACGAACCAAAAATCGACGGACTCGACGTCCCTCGCTTTCTCCACGCACTTGCGCACGATCTCTTGTGGAGGTTTCCGCGGAAGGTCCTTGCTTAACACGTTGCGACCATCGGATAACACTTCGAACTGTTCGGGCATCGTCCGTTCTGGCACCTCCTCCTGCACTGGCTTCTTGTGCCAGGCGTTCTCGTAAAGCTCCTTCAAATCCACAGGAGCCTGTGAGGTCGGCGTCGGTCCAGCCCAGGCATCGTAGTCCTCGGCGGTCTTGGGCAAGGGAAAGTACCCGAGCAACGTGTCCAGCGTGTCACTTGGAATACGGTAGTGGATGTAGTCGCACATGCGACTGAAAGCAGTGCGAGTTTCCCTCTCTTCCTTCGGGTCTAGCGGCTTCACCCCTTCTAACGTGGGGCTGCTGTCGAAAGCTGGGTAACTTTTCATTACCTCCAGGCCCTTACGGAGATCCTCATCCACTCCGGCAGGCATGTGGTTTGCGTATTGTTCTCCAAACTTGTACTTCAGGCGTGTAACACCATCCACGTCCTTCTCGAAGTGCATCAGGTGTGTACGCCTGACTTTCCCAGAATAGCCTTCAAACTTTGGGTTTCTGTGCGGCTCCAGCCAAGCCTTGAAGTCCAACTGTTGACCTTGTACGTCCGTGATTTTGGTGAACTTCTTCACCGGCCAGCTTCGTAACCAGCCAATCCACGATTCCAGGGTCAACAGCCACACTCCAGATTTGCGCGCGTCTTTCCCAAATATGAACATCTTGATGAGTCCAAACCAACCGTCGCAGTCGTTATGGGTGTGCGCGACCATCAGACGGTGGAAGACAACCACGTTGTAAATATTGTAGTGCACCAACACCGCACAAAACGCGAACGTGTTCTTGTTCCAGTTTTCTGAGCCACCATCCAGCTGCAAATGAAGCTCCTTCCGGAAGTAGCGCTTGCCCGCGCGACCTTGTGCGGTGTAGTGCAACAAGTTCCACAGTGTCGTGAGCAGCATGTTTGCACCCTTAGCCCCGCTCCAAGGGAGCCCAACGGAAAATAGAAGCAACGAGCCATGAAGTATCGTGAGCTGCAGGTGTAGGTTAAAGAAATGCTGTTTCTTCTCGCTGATGCCCTTAACTTGATGCGGGGCATGCGGAACAACCGTGTTCTGATTTGCCGCGCCGTCCGCCGCTATGGAGTCGATCCGACCGTCAGGGTCAGAACCCTCCTTCCGCCTGAGGTCATAACACGTGCGTTGCAACCTGTGAATGTAGTCGTGTCGCGCGAAACGAGCAGAATAGGCGTCCCAGCGTGCAGGTTCGCGACCCTGTTGTCCAAGAAGCTGAGCCCTCTCTGCTCCCAGATCGTCACATGTCGTGCAGATTCCGGACACCTCCACCTTCGCCCTTACCGTTATGTCTCGAGCCTTGAGCAGGTTTTTCACGTATATTTTGAAGGTTTCAGCACATACTGCCCACTGGTCCTCTGTGTCGAACTTATACAAGTCGTACTGCACACCATAATCGATGGGTGGAATTTGGCGCGCACCACTTACCGGCATCCTCTGTGGTGCTCCTTTCAACATATTCGAATCCGCCCACTCGCGGAACACCTCCTCGTGGTAGGAAATCTTCGTCACCACCGCCTTCGCCACAGGGAATGCAGTTGTTGCCGGTAGTTCCCCCTTCTCTTCAAGGATAAGTGCCTTATATCGCTGGTACGAGCTCCTGGGGAGCGCCCACACTGTTCTGAACGCCTCCTCGCAGATCTCCTTTTCGAAAAGCTTCAGGGTGCCAATAACACGCTCTCCAGACTCGCGCTTCACCATCGCTTTGCGCATAGTTGCCATAATGTAAGACCTGAACTCAGTTTGGCCCATGCGCTCCTTATGGTCCATATTGCCCTTGAATGTGCTGAACAAGAAACTGCAGTTCCGATCGCACCCACAGCTGAAACCGCCCTCGCATAGTCCGGGAATATTGGACTGTGCAATTTGAAGAGTCTTCTGCTTTGACAATCTCCTGCCGCTGGAGTTGCTGCTATTGCTGCTCATCTTGCGAGACGCGTACCGTTGTTATGCTGTTTCATATTTAAACTGAACAAGGCTACAATTCAAGCAATTGCAATATCTTTATGGCAGGAAAGATTGACCAGTAAATTAACAGGTTGAGCAACAGCTCCTCCAAATAGTTACTTCAAGTTAGAACAGCCTCCAAATGGGCAATATTCAAGTCTTATACTTTCAAGGCGCGCAGTTCATATCTCTAATCGATCTGTCCCATGTCGGCTAGCATATCATCATCTGCCACCTATACAATTCCTAATCAGAGAATCTGCATTTGGACAATCCTAATCAAGACAGTTGATTTCATTGCCCCTTGCTGGTCTTTGCCTTCTTTCTACGAGGAGCCACGTCAAGTACTTCTTCGTCATCACTGTCACTGCTTAAGGTGTATTTCAAATGAGATATGTACTCAGCAGTCCACCAGGCAGGATATTTCCTGGGTTGCCTCTTCGTCTCTTCGGACACCCCAGCTGGTTCCTTCGATGGTACTTGAACAGTCTCCACCACAGAGGCTGGGGTATCCTCAGATATGGCCTCAGACTTCTGCTCGGTGATAGGCTGATCCTCTGGCTGAACGGGTGAGGTCGGGGAAGTGCCCTTTGGCACCCAGATAAGTTCACCCTGATCATCCATGATCAACTGCAGTCCCAGTCTCTTCAACTTTCGAGCTTCAGCTTGTTCTTCAGCATCGTCAGCTACCAAGTCATCGAACTCGCTGACGTCATCCTCGGTGTCATCATATTCAGGCGAGGCAGGATCCCATTTCGGACTGGCAGTATCCATGTCATGCTTACTGTCTGTGACACCCGCGTCATCCTTGTCATCCGAATCGAGTAGCTTCTCCTTACTGTCTATGACACCCGCGTCATCAGGGTCATCCGAATCTGGTAGCTTCTCCTTGCTCCAGGTCACAGCGCCTGTACCCGAATCGTCACTGTTCGTAGGCGTCGATTGTACAGCCTTACGCCCCGTGTATGGAATTCCACGATAGTCATCATCGTCACGTTTCACACTCGTCAGATTGTACCCAACGCTGAGCGGTAATGAGAATGGCGCTACCGGCGCCTTCAACTGAGTGGCGTCTTCCAGAAACCAGCCGCCGCCCCTATTACGCTCCCAGCGGCGTAGCGCACCAGAAGGGTGGACGATAATATGCTGCCAGCTATAATCAAGTCCAGGCTTTCGCTCCCCATAGTACGAAGTCAATGGCTCGGGAGTCCCCTTCCGAGCCCATTGCCATCTCACTGCCCCAGTACGCATAAATACAATATGCCAATCGAATGGCTTGGCCGGGCTATTGTTCCCTGGCACAACTCCTCCCCTCTTAGCTTGTTAGTACAAAGAGATGATAACTCAGAGTCATTTGTACAGCAGCTAAGATCCAGACACAGATCAGCCATGCGTATGGATGCGTGATATGCTTTTCTGATCGAACAGGTGCTCGAAGAGTTGACGAAGCAATCCAGCGGGCAGAGGGTATACAGCAGTGGAGACTCCCGCTCCTTGTTGCCCTGGATGAGGTCCCAGTTGAGCAGTTTCCGGATGTGATCCCAGAGTCTGTTGGTGAAGACAAGGAGTATCCATCGTACAGTACCGTAGATCCACTGGAGGAGGCGACTGCGTCCAGATGCAAGTAGGCTTGCGGTAGCCAGTGCCATACATACAGTAAGAGCAATACAACGGGGTAGGTAACCGGCGAACTACGGGTCGAAATCGCAGCGCAAAGGGAAACCTGCCCATCGAATTTTCCATAAACTAATGCTTGGGTTTGAGAAAGTCAAAATTTTGGAGCGTTCGGCGTACACAGGCATCAGCCTGTCGCAGTTGTCGCACCCCAGTGGTCTTAGCCTGACTGTATTCGGTGCACGGTGGACTAGCCCAGATGACGTCAAAGTAACCAGGCACGTAACGCTTGAAGTCCCAGTCCTGAACCTTCTCAGCGTAGGTAGGTTGCCAGCGAGGATCATGATCGACGGTGACCACAGTGCTCTTCGGATAACATGACATGAAACTTCTCTCCACACTTCCTGTACCACTGAAAAGTACTAGTAGTCGCAACTCGCGTGTCGAGACCACAGAGTCCAGAAGAGCTAGATGCGTCACAAAGGCGTCAGAGGAGCGACAGTATTGTTCCCAAGGTAGGCAGTTGTCCAGAGAAGTGAGTTTTCCTTCATCAGAAGTATCCAGGAAAGTTAGAGCTCCGGCGCGTTCCCGCCTTTGCTTCCGCTGCATTCTGACCTCCTGTAAGGCTTTTTCCCGGGCTTGTCCTTCTCGTGATAGTCTCAGTTGTTCGAACTCCGTGAGCTGTTCGAGTTCACCCCCGTAGTTCAACGACTCACGGGTCTTCCAGGAAACAGACTATTGGGAATAAATGAATCTCGATCGTCGTCTAAAAACCTTCATTTTGACACAATTTTCGTCGTCTAAAAGTTATTGCCACGTCATCTGAAAAGTGCCACGTAAGCGACACGTAAGCGACACGTAAGTCGTCCCGCAATTTTTATTACAAAATATTACTGGAATTATTTATTTGTGCATGATACTTTCGTACTCGGCGAGTCCCGGTAGATTTTTTTGTTGCATTTTTGTTCATATGCGTGCATATCATGTACAAGTATGCAAATATGGGTACATCCATGTGCAATTTAGGCCAACATGCACGGTACACGTTTATGAATGTGCGTATATAGGTGCTTCAATTCCCGTAAAATAAGTTGCAACTGAGATGGGTACTAGCATATGATACACAAATATATACCATCATACAAATTTATTCAAAATACACCAAATATTTGTCTATGATGTCTTCTAGGCAAGAGATTTCGATCATTTCACCGTGCTAAGGCTACTATATTGCTGATACATTGGAATCTATATCTTCAATCCACAATTATTTGCGGTACTTGTAGGTTTTATTTCCCTCGATAGCGAGGTAACGTTGACGGCAATGTTGACGCTCTATCGGAAAACATAAATGGCAGAGCTTTATTGGTCAAGGCAATTGCATCGCACGCAATATAGGTCGATTTCCTCTTCTCGTTGATGCCGCGGAATAATAAGCGCCCAAGTGACGTCGATTGGAATGACCAGTGTCCTTGGGGTAACCCATTCGTTCCCTATTGGGCTCTGGTCGGGATAAAGTTCCGGTTCTTGAAGGTCAAAAAACATGTATTTCCGAATTCTCCAGGTGTAGCGCCACCAAACGATCCCTAAGTCCTGTCGGACATGTCTGTCCTCGTAGGGGATGTTTAAGAACTTACATATCATCCAGCTGTCTACATTGCATTGAGGACATCGCATGTGGACCATTCCATGTGTATTGATAGCGTCTGCAGTGGCTTCATCGCGATCGCGTGTCCCATAAACTCCGAATCGTAGAATTGAAGGCATAACGTGGCCACGATATTGCAGGATTTTATACCTGTAGATAACAATGCTTGCAAGGTGATTAGCAGTTGAAGCGAGCGTCGCCCATAGCAAAAGTCGAAAATATAAATTGTGAGGATAAATGTGGAGCTATAATACCTGCAGATGGCAATGCTTTCAAGGTAAGTAGCAGATGTTTGAAGGTATGGTTGAAGGTGCGTATGTTAAAAGAAACAAGGGGAAATGAATCTTCAAGGGTCGGGCAAGAGCTTTTGTACCTGGTCGTGAGTGGACCGCGGGTCGCGCAAGAGTAGTGTACTTTTGGTCCAATCAGCTTCGTATATCTCGCACATGCGGGATCACTTAGTCGCCGATTCCCGTATGCAAATATGGGCACATCCATGTGCAATTTAGGTCAGCATGCACGGTACACGTTTATGGATGTGCATATTCGGATGCTTAAATTCCCAGAAAACAAGTTGCAACTGAGATGGGTACTAGCATATGATACACAAATCTATATCATCATACAAATTTAATCTATATACACCAAATAATTGTCTAGGATGTCTAGGAGCACATAAATAAGGGTAAGTGTTGGTGTAGCTAGCAGAATAATACATCAGTGTAAGTATCTAATGTGAACTTGCAAATATAAAATAAAGACTGTACACAAGCGTATATGTTTCCTAACGGCAGTTGCACCACTTTCCATCATCATCATTCTCGGGAGAGGCACCGGAGATCAACTCGGGAATATAGTCCGTGGGAACCGGCATTGTCACTGGGGTTCTTATGTCAGCGACGCCTTGCTCGTCGGAGTATACATGCTCATCCAACAGTTGAAAATACCATGTTTCCCGCGTTTTGCGGATAAACCTCCACTTCGCGTAAGCGGGGTCATGTCTAGTCATGTCATATCTAGGATGCAGCGCAGGATCGACGAACAGTTCCTCGCGAATTAGAAACAAATTCCAGGATTGGCACACACGACATTTTTCGGATTCTATGTGCAGTCGTTCAAGCTGAACAGGTAAGTCTGCAGGGAAATGAGGTGCATTCATATTGGAGGTAGCGTGTTATGTAATCGCAAGCGCCACACTATAATACCTGCAGATGGCGATGCTTTCAAGGTAAGCAGCAGATGTTTGAAGGTATGGTTGAAGGTGCGTATGTTAGAAGAAACAGGGGGAAATGAATCTTCAAGGGTCGGGCAAGAGCTTTTGTACCTGGTCGTGAGTGGACCGCGGGTCGTGCAAGAGTAGTGTACTTTTGGTCCAATCAAATTCGTATATCTCGCACATGCGGGATCACTTAGTCGCCGATTTTTTAATCAAAGACAAAAACACAACCGAGGCAGAAAACCCCATACACAGGCACATCAGCATATCGGCAAGAAACACAAGCCATTGACGAATGAACATTATACACTTCTACCACATTGTTAACATATGTTTAAGTATACTATTCTTATCGAAAAGTAGTCGAAAATCTAACCCTCGGGAGGTTGCAATCCTAAGTCTTACTCGAAATCAAAGTGGAATCAAGATAACATTCTGACTCGTAGCCGCCGTGGTTTCGTTGACGGTAACGTTACGGCTGAACCTGTCGGAACTTGAACCGAAAGGCAAGGTCGTTTCGAAACACACATCGAAAATACCCCAACGTGCATTTGTTGCCTTCCGCATTCCTGCACATATAACATTCATTGTAGTTCCTCCACAACATTCGAACAGTCATACCATGAGGAAGATAGTCAAAATTCCTCATTCTCATTCTGGGGGCAGTAGGGCATGTTGCATACATGCCAAGAACATAGGCAACAATACATTCTCGCTTGGATGGCATGGTTGGATGAGGTGGCAGGTGAAGAAAGAAAAGTGCCAAGCTGAAAAGTGAGTTGTGAGGACAAGGTAGGTGCTTAAATATCTCAGTAGTGTGGCCGTCGTGATTTCAGTTGGCCAATCAAATGACCTCTTTCAGGTGGGTCGGATCGAAGGCCCGCATGTCACAAACATAGCATGTCACAACATTGGAAATGTGAAACGTCGATAACAATTTCATTCAAAATATGTTCGAATACAATTATATTTAACGGTGTTCCAACGATAAGTCAATTTGCTCAATGACAAAGCTATATGCTGTCGCTATATAGCATCAATTCATCCGACGGAACTTGACCCAAGAGCTAAGCTCCTCTCTGAACACACGACAAAAAGGCTGAGTGAGCATTCCATGCCTTCGCCGTCGACGCATTGTGTATTGTAGTTCTGCCACAACGTTTGGATAGTCATACCCGGCGGAAGAAGAACTGTACTGCTGCATGGGTAAGACTCCCCGTGATTTTTGGCAAACCGGTCGATGTATGTGAAAACAGACTGCCGCTTGGATGGCATGACTATGGTAGAAGTAGAAGCAGGTGCGTCGCTGACGGGAAAAGGGGGCAAATGAGTAGTTTAGGCAAGAAATAGAGCTTATGATCTTGGAAAGTCTTGGACCTGCCGAATTATTAGCCTATCAGATACCCGGTACTAGTCCGCTCGGATCGAAGGACCTACAAGTACATATCTACTATTATTTTGCGACGAAGGCGTGTCTGCGAAGTCCATGATTATCCTGTCTGCATTGCCAATCATTCTATGAAAGCAACCTCTGAAGTATGCTTTTCGGGCACCTTAACTTGCAGATGCACATCATCAACCGACCAAACGGAGTGAGACGGTAAAATGGATAAGAATATACAAAATCTGGAGCGTGTAAGTTGGAGTGTACAAACCCCATTCTTGCTGTATACTTCTGAAAGTGAGGGGTTTTGAAAATTGTGGCGTCCGCATTTCAATGCGCACCGAGGTAACGATTTGCCCGCCAGATATCTGCTGTCTCACGACGGGGCGACCCTTTGGCCGACCTGCAAAACATGCGACGCATTGGATTTCCCAAAAGGCTAGAAACTGCAGGTAGTCCCCATAGGACCAAGCACTCATGGAATTCCGTTCTGCTGGATGCCGCGTATCCCCCGGGTACTTAAACAAAGGTCGGCATCTTGCATATGGCTGTCCTAATATATGACCCCTTGCAAAACGACAGAAAAACTTATGCCGTGCGTAATCAGCTTTCCGACAAGTTTGGGGGCTTTGCAGTAATTCGCAAGATAGCAGCCGGTACACGTTGCAAGTTGTGAACGATCTTGAAGCCCGCAGTGCAGGCAAACTGGGTACAAAAATTTCATCCGTAAAGGCAGATTATCATGCACGCTTGCGTCATACATTTGAAATTGTATCTTATGTTCCTCTTCCATCGATTTCTTGAGCGCTAGTTCTGAGGGCGAGGACTCTTCAGGGAACCATAGTAACCAAACGTTTTTATCTGGATTTTCCTTCCGCAAAGTAGCAAGTATTGTCATTGGAATTGATTGAACTGAGATGGATGGGAATAAAGGTGCGTCGATGAAGTGTCGAGCGGGGAAATGATTTTGGAAGAGAGGGGAATAGGTTTCATACCTCAATGGTCGTCGTGGTACCGCTCAACTTCATTTGACCAATATAATCAGGCAATCACAATGAAAGCGGAGGCATGTCACCCGCCCCATAAATGACATCGGTTCCACAACAACATATGTCGCCAATACTTTTGGAGAATATACTTTATTTACAATTGTCATATCAAGATATACCATACGTGTTTCATCAGCGTACTTCTGCACTGAGACAATAGGTTATTAAGACTATCAACAAATATTGACCTAGGTGCTGGCACCATGTCCTAGCAGGGAAATCATCATTGCTTAGCGAGCTTTACTTTTCTTGTTCTGATCGGATCCCGGCTTTCCGCCTGGTGCCACTTTCCGCTTAGGTATAGGCCCCGCCTTCTTGGCGGCCTCAGCCTTCTGTTTCTTGGCGGCCTTCTCGGCCTCGGCCTTCTGTTTCTTGGCGGCATCCTCCTGTTTCTTGGCGGCCTTGACGGCCTCGGCCTGCTGCTGCTTGGCGGACTTGTCGGCCTCGGCGGCCTCGGCCTGCTGTTTCTTGGCGGCCTTGGCGGCCTCGGCCTCCTGCTGCTTGGCGGTCTTGGCGGCCTCGGCGGCCTCGGCCTGCTGTTTCTTGGCGGCCTTGGCGGCCTCGGCCTCCTGCTGCTTGGCGGCCTTGGCGGCCTCGGCCTCCTGCTGCTTGGCGGCCTTTTCCGTTTCCCTCATTTCGACCGCCGTCTTCTTCTCCCGCTCCTTCTCGACTTTCTCTTGCTCTTTACGATGTGCCTCTCTCTGCCTTTTCACCTCGTCGTATTCCTGCTTGCTCAACACTTCGTCGGCCAAAGAAAAAATCCATCAGGAAACCTAATGCGCTCTTTCGCTGAGTCGACCATACCTTGCTCCCTGCATCCAAGACACCAGCACTTGTTAAAACCGATATACAAAGTATTTTTCAAAAAATGGATGTAGACATGAATGCTTACCTATCGAAAGCGACGGAACCCAATCCCAACATGTTGGCGGCTACCGAAGTGGTCCCCGAACCGCAGCACGCATCCAAGATGAAGTGATAATCGTGATGAAGAGGTAACACCCCCTCGTACGCAGATTTCCCCCTCGCTTCCCCCTCTAACTCAGGACCTCGCATATGGATATTGATGAGGTCGTGGATGAGCTTCAGCGGCTTCTGGTGTTTGTTAATTCTTTTACCCTCGGAGTTAATGGCGAATTTCGACGAGTGTACAGGGGCATATTCCCAGGTGTTGGTTCGGCAAGAAGCCACGAACCGCTTATCGACGACATCACTATCCGCATTCTCCTCCTCACCGAGAACTCTAATCAAGTTCTTCATCCAGGGAAGCCTTTTATGCACGGCTGGGTGGGTTTCGTCTGCGAGAGCAATCAGCGCTGCTTAGTCAGATTGCCCATGCTTAGACGCCAAAAGGCAATCACAGAATTGTACGTAACTTAACATCTACGGACCTGTAGGTGTTGCTTCCTTGACGTAGTAACACAAGACAAAGCACTCCATACGGTTGGCGTAGTTCCGTGGCGCAACGCCGGATTCCAAGGTCATCATGTTCGATCTGCTCAAAGGTTTCACCCAGAACATCTTTTCGGCGTTCCCGTGGCAAAACTGCTTGGCGGCTTCGAAGAACTCGTGGTGTTGTTGGAAGCCACAGAAACATCCCCCTACCCAATCATCACACGTGGTCAAATTGTTGAAGTTGTGTAGGAATTGCTTGAACTCTCCTGCTAAGAGAGGTTTCGGGAACCATTTCTTGTTCGAGTCCAGAGCATACTCGCAATCCATAATGAAACCGGTGAATGGAAGCCTGGGAAGAGTCGTGAAGGATTCAGGTGATGCGGGCTCCAGCAGAAAGTCCTTCTTGAAAACCAACTGCGGAATCTTGTGAGTGTAGAAGTAGTCATCATCGTCGACTTGCTGGCCCTCAGGAACGTTTGACAATATTCGATAACTCACACCTGTGTGCAATGTAAACGATTAGTAATTACATAGCTACGGTGCACAAATGGAATATGAAACCGAGATACGCACCTGGAAGATCCTTTAGGATGTTTTCCGCAGTCGATGCTGTCGTCGACCCGATTTTCAGCAACATCCTGCTCTCGATATTATTCCAGTAGAACTTTATATCCTTCGGAATGTTTTTGATCAGTTTCTCTATCTTCTCCTCGTGCCGCTGTTTTTCTTTTGCAGGCCGTTGTTCAAATTGAAATTTCCGGTTCTCCTGCTCGTTCTTGCAGGAGACCTTCGGGGGCACCACTCCCGCCTGGTACAGTTGTAAACAAACCCCGTTGTTAATTGAACGCGCAAGCCGATATGGAAAAAATCAGATATCGTGAAGGACGACCAGAGGGCGCAACTTAGGTAAATTACCTTCAGTAATGTACGTATTTCTCTCTCATCCCCAGCCCCTGGGAAATATTCGCAAAACTTCCCCCAGTCTTGTTCTGGGTTGGGAAACGTAAAGGTGTCAAGCTTCTTTTGCAGCGCAATGATTTCTGCATCCAGCTCACCGTACGTCATCTTACGAGCCCAGAACTTCGACTCGGGAGCACCGGGATCCACGACAGCATCCACTGGTTTCCTTTCCTTAGGTATGGGATACCCATCTTCATCTAGGTAAGGAATGAAGCAGGGTGCACCTATGTCGTATATGTCGTTTTCGAACCCTCCCGGTTGTGTTTGCAGAAAGTTCTGCATAGAATGCCGGTTTTTCTTGAGAAAGCTCAGTTGCCGGTAGGCCGGTGTCGATTCCAAGGAGGTTGTTATGTTGAATCGTTTATGAGCCTCTGAGGCAAGCAGCATTAGGTTCTCTCGAACATTGTTGAGAGTCTTGATCTCGGCGATACGGTTGATCATATCTTTGACCGTGTACTTCCGTTCGATGACGGCTTCGTCGACGAGGTCAGTGATCTCACGTAAGTGTCCTTCGGTCAAGGGGGCCCAGCTTTCATAGAACCCCTTCGGCAGATCATGGTAGACGATCGGCTTTCCGGCTGTGGGGTCCCATTTAGGTTGCTTGGTCGTTGGTGCGTTGAGGTCAGTTGTGCCGGTCGACATACCGATTGAACGTTTACGCTTATTGCGAGATGACCCAACCGTGGCCAAGGTCGTCTCCGTGGCGTCTTCATTGTCCGGGTCAACTTCCTCTAGCAAACCTTCATTGTGGGCCTTCATCACTGAAAGCGGAAACATGAAATACCAAATCGTCAGTTAGCTACTGCAAAAACACCTAAGAGCAAATAAGAATAATGTCGGGACGGAATTCACAAAAAATGGCAGCACCTCTCTGAAGTTGTTTGAACACCTGGTACGATTGCACCGAGATAGCCCAAGCAGCCCAATGCGTGTTCTTCTTGTCTGCATTCAGCTTCTGGTGATTGAACACCTGCGTCTTCAGCGCCGCTTCGAATTCGGGATTCAAGTTCTGCTTCGGCGGCACCCGACGGTATTTCAAGTTCTCAAAACTCTTCATTCCAACGTCTCTCTCGTTGGGTTCGGCCATCAGTTTATCCACGTGTTTTCGCATGCCAAGAATGATCTCCGTCATGTTGCGGTGCTTCATGTAGGCGTCAATGTTGTTCTGCTCATTCCCAAGCTGCGTGCGCAAACGAATTGCACGGATCATGACTATAGCTGAGAAGCTGGCCGACCGTAAACCTCCTAAACACTTGAGTATGTAAGCCCTGAGAAGCACCTGAGAAAACTGGCATGAGTGAGACACACCTGATTCATTTCGATGGCGCTCAAGTTCATGAAGAGACGGCATTCGATGAACCGAAACGCTTCCGTTCGATTTTCATGGTTTGCGTGCTTTGCTTCATCCGCCTTGACGCAGCGACGCTTTGCCTCCAGCAAATGCTGATGTCCAAAGCAGGTGAATCTGTAGAATAACAAAGAAAGTGTAAGTTGGAACACATATGCATGCATCCATCAACGCAATGGGTCTTACCTGTATCTGCCTTTCCCGATGTCCGCCCAACGACGAATGCCTCTGGGTTGGTGCTTGTTGCATCTTTATGATTCTCTATGACGGAAATCAGGGCTGGAGATCCCGAACCGGTGTGTGGGTTCCAGTACATCATTTCGGCAATAGCCTGGGCGTGATGTTCGTCCAGTGGTCGAGGGCGATGCGCTCCTTCTGCATCATCGATGTACTGGATGGGGATTCTCCACGATGTCGCACATGGATTATTAGTGTCGACCAACTTATGCATGTCATCGATTTCCCTGATGGCCCACATAAGCAACGTATACTTGGTTTTAGTAATGCACATACACCATCAAAAAAAGCAATGGTCGTATAAGTAAATCTCAGGAGGGAAGATGCATACTTGCGAATGGCAGCCTGCTTTTTTTGCTCATCTGCCTCGGTTTCATCGGCGGTCTTCGGAGTCTTTGAAGGGGACACAATCTCCTCATCACCCTGCTCCATGATGAATGCAGGAATTGGCCGCTGCGGAGTTCCAGCTGCAGGAGATACAAGGCCCGCTGATGGGAGAGGGCTTGCCGCTGATGGCCCTGGAGCAGGGCTTGCCCCTGATGGCCCTGCACCTGCAGGGTTTGCCCCTGATGGCCCTGCACCTGCAGGGTTGCCCCTGATGGCCCTGCACCTGCAGGGATTGCCCCTGATGGCCCTGCACCTGCAGGGCTTGCCCCTGATGGCCCTGCACCTGCAGGGCTTGCCCCTGATGGCCCTGCACCTGCAGGGTATGCCCCTGATGGCTCTGCACCTGCAGGGCTTGCCTCGCAGGAACCTGAAGGGCTTACTCCAGAGAGTCTTCGAGATTTACGAGTGAGAGGTGTAGTTACAATTGAAGGAGGTGTAGCCGTTTTTGTATATGGTAGTTTACGACCCGTATCGTCTCCACCAACTGGAGGTTGCGTTGGCACCTCAGCTTCAGCTTCAACCTCAGCTTCAGATGGAGGCCCGTCACTATCGAAACCTTCTCACAGCACAAAAGCAAATCAATTCTCAGTATTTGAATACATATATCATTTTTGTGACCTAAGACGGAGAGCGAAGGAGAAAGGGAGATAGAGAGCGAGAGATGTTTTATATCGGCTCACCGGCATCGCCTTCAGGGTTGGCAACTTGTTGCGTTGGAACCTCAACATCAGATGGAGGCCCGTCACTATCGGAACCTTTTCACAACACAAAAGCAAATCAATTCTCAGTATTTGAATACATATATCATTTTTGTGACCTAAGACGGAGAGCGAAGGAGAAAGGGAGATAGAGAGGGAGAGATGTTTTATATCGGCTCACCGGCATCGCTTTCGAGTGCCGAGTTGGCAACTGGTTGCGTTGGCACCTCAGCCAAAGATTGAGGAAGAAGGTCCGCACTGCCGACACCCCCTGCCAACACGAAAGCAAATTAATTCTCAGTATTTGAAGAGATAACATTTTATCTAAGATAGAGAGAGGGAGATTTACCTATGATCCAAAGGTAGTGTTTCGATCTCACGAGTTCGTCGTCCTTTCCAGCTTCCTTATTTGCAAATCGGATGCGGGCCACCGTCGTGTCGTCTTCACGGACGCTGCCGTCTGGAGCTGTCCACGTCGGGGCGCTGTCCAAAATGTAGGCATATCCTCGTTTGTGGAATATCGGTGTGGTGTCAATGACGACGACATCTTTCTGCATCAAAGCAGTATCTTGTCCTTCAGGTCGAGGACGGACGGGCTCGTCTTGCACTGGGGCCTTTTCCGCCGCTTTTTGCAAGTTTTCGACGGACTCAGATACTTTCTCTGGAACGTTCTCCAACAGGAGATGATCTTCGGCTTTGCGAATACTCCCAAGATCTGGAAGATACTGTTGCGATCAAACGGATAGGTGAGAAGCAGCGGAACGCGATAAGCATTAAAATAACATAAAATTGACAGAAGGGGTGAATTTTGAAACCATTACCTCGGAGACAAACGCGGCCCATGTCGAGATGTGCAAAGTCGGTTCAACGATCTGGAGATTATTGTTTTTGGGGGTGTATTTCTTTGAGTGGAGTCGAGAATAATCCTCGTACTGCTCGGTGTGAATAGTATGCAATGTATCCACAAGTTCGGTGAAGCACTTGAGCATCTTTGGGAAATATTCGTTTTTCAAGTAGTCTGCTTCACCAAGATTCTTGTGAAGATTGTCGAGTCGCTCGTTGTCTTGCGTGATAAGCATGTACTTTGCATCGATAGCTCTGAAGATATCTTCACGGCGGAAATCCCGGGTCGTGATGAAAGGCGATGCAGTAAAGCAGTCAGAGGCAGCAGTGTACATTTTGGGCACTGTACCGATGGGTCTCTTTTTTATGGGTTGCGCGCCAGGGCAAATGAATTTATCCATTGCGAGCATAATGCCTAAGAAGCGAGGATGCTCTGCTATGTCCTTGTCCTTGGCGAGATCGATATACGTCTTGAACCATTGTGCAACAACGGTCATCTCGGTGTCGGCGTCAGGTTCAGGGATTTCAGGGCGACCAAATGACAATACTTTGTCGATGATGATTCCCGCTAAGAGGTGCTGAGGTACTGAAAAGAACGAATGAATTCGAAAGGCTGAATTAGAAAAGATAAGCAGAAGATAAATAAGGCCTGAATTAGAAGGAGAAGGAAAACGAAGGGAAGAATGAGAGAAAATACTGACCAATTTTCCCAGTTCTCCCTTGCAGGGGCTGCTGTTTGGGTACGTTTCTCTTCGGCATAGTATGAACGAAGTCCACGAACGGACAGCATCCCAGAGCCTGTTTATCAGCGACCACGAGTGCAAAAGGTTCGAAATCCTCGCCCGCTGCCATCGTCATCATGCCATGAATCACAAGCATCGACTCGCCGACAAGACTGTCTGCCTGCCTTGGAGTCTTGAGGAGTGGGTACTCGTAAGCTTTTGGGATGATGCTCATGCTCCACCATCCCAGACCATATGCACCGCTTGTTTCCTTCGAATACATATCTGCAAGGACTGGAACCCTGTAAAAGTCATTATCACAAAGCTTCCGGGCAAAGGAATAGGCCTGAGGAGGCCCTTCAACTGAATCCGCGCCCTCTTCGGAAGAAGAACTCATAACCCTGCATGTCACCATGCACAGAAAACACAAATTAAGAAACGTAAATCATGAATGATATAAATATAACACGGCCCTGCTAAACAACATCATATCATATCTTTAGTATATTCATCTCTGAGCAATGGAATTATGTACACCAAACTTTGGCCCGAGATTTTCCCGGTTACCGCAGAAGGGTTTTATAACTTCATTCCAGAGCCTAGGTACTAGGTTTGTCCGTTTGCACGGCCGCGCCATTCCCCCGTTCTAGAGATGAATAACAGCAGAATATTTGAGATGATTGCATAATTATACACAACAAAATACTACAACAACAAAATATACACAACACAATATGCACAACAAAATATGCACAACAAAATATGAATAAAAATATCATATATACACGTTGTGTCCTATTCCTCCGCCCGCAAGTACAGCGGGGAGGGCTCGCGGGTGAAGCCATGGCCACCCCGGATGCGGCCTCGGCCGGGGGGAGCACGGTGGGGTGCAACAGGCTCCCCCACGTAGAGCTCATAACGGTACGACCACCTCCAGATCATAGGAGGAGGTGGTGGGGGAGGAGGAGGCGGTAAAGGGGCAACTGGAAAATGGAGCGGCAGAGGAGCAACAAATGCAGAATCATATGCGGACCGACTCAGTCGGTTCCCGCACATCTCCAAGAACAGCATATGGTCCTCAGGGAAAGGAGTGACTTCTCGGGTTCGCTTTGGCATCTTTACCTTTAGCTATGTGTTTGAGAAGCTCTTGAGTTTAAGACCTATAAACAACAAAAAACACAAAATTGATTTAGCCATGTCTTTGATTCTGCCGCGCTGAAAAGGAAGAGCTGAAGGTGAGCGACTCATCCGCGGATGAGTCGCCCGAAGAATAGAGGGAGCTGAAGGGCGACTCATCCGCGGATGAGTCGCCCGAAGAATAGAGGGAGCTGAAGGGCGACTCATCC